>CAEGAE010063026.1:0-35139 GCA_903067095.1 Girardinus metallicus | reverse complement strand
CTGAACAAAAACAACTCCGCCGAGACTGAGCCATTTTCCTAGCCTTTTAATGCTAACGCTATAGCCACCGGAAGTTGCCAAACCCCACATCCGCTTTAAAACGCGGAAGCGTGAAAAAGGTCTATTGTTTAGGACATTTGGAGAAAGTTAGCTACGAGCTACACTGCCCCCTATGGGTCTGGCATGGTTAAAACAACGCTCAGGCGCGGATTTGTGCAGGTTCATGTGGATGAAAACTTTTCTGAAACCAATCCCGTGTGTTTATTTTTTTAAACGATGTGGTGGAGATATTTGGTTTTATAAAGACCGGGCTGTGTCTGTACGATACGACGTCATACTGTCAATTGAGGAAAAAAAAGGGACTAAAATTTCCACCAACAAAACTCAACAAAACTTTTTTTGGGGGGGGGCAATTTGTTGACATTTCAAGCTCAAGAATTTTCTTGTTTTTTTTCTAGAAAATTTTAATTTTTCTTCTAGCAAATTTTCGACTTTTAAAGCTCAGAAATTGCTGAGATTTTCCTAGAAAATTTATAGAAAAAAATAAGCAAACTTGAGATCGATGTCAAAATTTCTGAGATTTCGGTGGAAATTTACTCCTTTTTCTCTATCTAGCTATTCTCTCTGGTCCTAATATGTCATCATTGTATGAGGCCTTATATAAATAATCTTTTTATTATTTAAGCTGCAAAAAAACATTATTTTCTTTTGCTGAAACGTTTAATATAGACTACCTTTGGATTGTGGGTCTCCAAGCTGCACTAATATTAGAGTAAAAGTAGCTTTTTGTGCCTTGTTATTTGTTTAGTTTTGGAGCTTTCTTCTTCTTCTCCTTCCAGTTGTTTCCAACTTTTAAAGCTGTTTGGCGCCACCTAGTGGTCTTTTAAAGTATCTCTGCTGTTGTCTTTTGTCCTTTTAGTGATTTTTCTAGTAGTTTCTCTGTGACTGAAGTTTTAAACGGTGAGTAAAATATCCAAGCATGGGTACATGTAAATAACTTCTGTTAATAAATGCGTGAATATAAATGATTATTGGGGACGTTTTAGTGAGTTCAGTCGGTTTGGTCCTCAGAGGGATTCGCCCGGCGACTCGGACGGGTCAGAACGCTGAATGAACCCACCATGCAGAGGGGAAGTTCTGGTGGTCCAGTCTGGGTGTAAGGCCAGCGTAGCATGCACACGGTGAGGCTTCAGTCTGAGGAAGAGGAGGAGGAGGACGGGTCATTCGATGAAGATGTCCTCAGTGGGACAGGAGTAACCGACGTGCTCCTTGTAGAACTGCTGGAACGCCCGCCTGCACAGAGCAGCAAGTAATCAGATTACTCACTGGGGGGAACCAGTTCATCCATCCATTCATCCATCCATCCAACTAGACATCCGCCTTCCATCCATCCATTCATCCATCCATTCATCCAACTATTCATCCAACTATTCACCCGCCTTCCATCCATCCATTCATCCATCCATCCATCCAACTATTCATCCAACTATTCACCCGCCTTCCGTCCATCCATTCATCCATCCATCCATCCAACTATCCATCCAACTATTCACCCGCCTTCCATCCATCCATTCATCCATCCATCCATCCATCCATCCAACTATCCATCCAACTATTCACCCGCCATCCATCCATCCATCCATCCATCCAACTAGTCATCCAACTAGTCATCTGTCTCTCCATCCATCCATCCATCCATCCATCCATCCATCCATCCATCCATCCATCCATCCATCCATCCAACTAGACATCCAACTATTCATCCGTCCGTCCGTCCATCCATCCATCCATCCATCCATCCATCCAACTAGTCATCTGTCTCTCCATCCATCCATCCGTCCGTCCGTCCATCCATCCATCCATCCAACTGTACATCCATCCGTCCATCCATCCATTTTTTTCTTCTCTCCTCCTGACTGTCTCCTTTCTTCAGTAACATATTTTTTTTCTTTTCCATATTCCCAAATATCAGGAATCTCACTAGCTCCTCTACAACCTTCAAATTTAATCATTTTCACTAAAACAGGTGGGAACTCAAAATGAATGTTGAAACATATTTTGATTCCCTTTCAGGTTTCAAAGTAACATTTTAAACTCTGATCACTTCTGAAGTCAAGTCAGTCCAGCTTCTTTTTTATTTTTCCTTAAATAATTTTGTTTGACACTTGAAGTATACTGACAAATAATAGTTATGATTACTAATAAAAGTATCAAAACAGCAAATCTAACAGAAGAACTGACTAAAATGTGATGTTTATTTGAACAGCTTCCTTTCTAATCTTTCTTGAAAGAAACTCCAACATGTCCCTGAAGCCAGGAGGTAAAATGTGGGAGCAGAAAACTTTGGTGCTTCTTTCTCACCGAACAGACTCCGCCAGAGGATGCAAGGTGGTGTCTGACATCAACACATGGCAGGCGAAGCGCTGCTGGTCGGGATGTTTGGTGATGAATCCAAAGTACCTGCAGGAATACCAAAACAAGAAGATTTCCAGCTCTGCTGCGACCCAACACCTCTAAACGGAGGGTTGAACCAGTTCCAAGTGCAGGTGCGTGAGACGATTCAGGTACGCTGGGTTGAACTCACCGGCTGTGTTTGGGATGGCAGCCGCAGAATGAGATGTTCTTCAACTGGAAGAAATGGAAACACTGGTCTCCCTGACAGACAGAAACACATACATTTAGTCCTACGACTCCTACAGTGTACATTCAATGGTGTTCCTCAAGGATCTATGCTGGGAAGCCTGTTTTTCAACATCTTGTGCTGCAATAATTTGCTCTCATAAGTTAAAATTGTTAAGTTATGTTTGAGGACAACAAAGTTTATGTTTTGTGAGAAATTTGTGGAAAGAAACCCAACATATTTGAGAGTTCGAAGGCAGTGCTACGAAATACTGAAGAAATGTATGTTAGCATCTGATTTTTAATAAATAAATCTCTGACATATTCTCTCTTTCATTATTGTGGCATTTAGCAAATGGAAACAATTTTGGTAATTGTGACCTAAAAACAAGAGAAGTTTGGGACATGCATCTTTATTATTAGGTGTATGTAAACTTCTGGTTTCTATTGTAGGATTTTCTTATATTCTCCAAAGATTGGTTATAGCATTCACTGGGAGAAATGGGAACACTGGTCTCCCTGACAGACACAGAAACACATTTAATCCAAGGAATCTTGTAATTCATTTTCAATGGTGTTCCTCAAGGATCTATGCTGGGAAACCTGTTTTTCATTCTTTTGTAACGCAATAATTTGATCACATAAATTAAAAATTTTTAATTTAAAATGTAACGTGTTTGTTACAGTGAAGTGGCTTAAGGACAACAAAGTTTGTGTTTTGTGACACAGAGACAAACAGAGATTCAATTCCACAAATCTTCAAACTGAAATCATTCTTCCCAGGTTTTCCTCATGGCTCTGTGCTGCGACTCCATTTTTTTTTTCCCCTTTTCCTTTTTTACTCTTTTCCCCATAAAACTTAAATGTTAAATTGAGATATTTAATCGTTTGCAGACTCTCCGCAGATTGAGCTCTGCTAATTTTTTTCAGCTTCATCGGACGTTCTAGCAGATGGGAAGAAGAACCGAATGATTGGACTTACCCGGTGAACAGAGTGACACTGGTCCTGAACGATCATCTTCACGCCTTTCACGCTGACCTCCAGCACACAGGCTGATGGCAGCTGACCGGCTGACCGCCTGTTACACACAACCTGTTAGGGCAAACAGTCAGACAATCAGCCAAAAACCTGCATATCTGCAGCAGCTACGCAAACAAACACAGAAAGAAACACAAAGTTAGAATTTATTTCCTGCAGGTAGCCATTTAGTTTTGTCTTTTAGATGGAAAGTAAACGTATTAGAAAAGCCAGATGCTGTAAGAACTATTTAAAACATTTTTCCCAGGTGAACACAGATTTTTTTGTACCTTTTGCATCGCTGCACACAGGACGTCGTTTCCCATGTGGATGGGAACCTGAACCGAGCCCAGAAACCGAACCACAAACTGCTCCGTCCAGCCGTCGTTACGGACTGAAGGACAAATAATGACACACCAACAAATAATAAACACATATAAATGTTTCACCTGCGTTTATTTAAAAATGTTAATAACTGTGGCACTGTGGAGTCTGTCGAAAATATTTATTTATTGTCATTTTTTTTCAGTTTTTCTAGCTTGAGGCTGGATTTTTCCACATGTTCACATTTTGTGATTTTGACACTGGAACAAGATATTATTTGAAGTTTTTTTTGTGCTAAAACACTAAATCTGACCAAGTATTTTCATTTAGTTTCTAGTGGAAATATTCTATTACACTTATAACACATAACTGTTCAGCCAGACACGCCATCTTGTTTTAAGTCAGTAATTCTTGAATATTGATTCAAAAGTAATGACAGATTATTTCACTAATTACATGAAAAAAAAAATCTTATCAGGAAAATAATCTACTCATGGAACTGGTACTTTTATATCAACATTATGAAATTAATGACTTAAAACAAACTCCTATATCTTGCTGAAAAGTTACTTGTAAGTTAGTTTTGTCTTATTTCAAGCATACTAAGATATTTCCACTAGAAATTAAACCAAAAATACTTGGTGAGATTTTGTGTTTTTGCTAGAGGCGGCTAAAGTATCCAAAAATTGTACTAAAGTAAGAGTAGCACCACTCCAACATATTTTTACCTAAGTAAACATAAAAAGTAGCCGACCAAGAAATTACTTAAAGAGCCAAGTACTGAGTAACTGATCAGATTATCAATCACTTAATATTTAGAAATTACATCATCAGACGGACCAAAATATAAAGCTAAGAGGAAACTTGGTATTTTTTGAGGACCAAAAAGACAATAATTCATATAAATAACAAAAAATAGCAAAATCATGAAAACTAAAATTCTTCCAAATCATTTTCTTTCAATAATAAACTTATGAAAAACTGAAGGTGTGTGTCTGTGACTGGAGAATTTTTCATTAAAACATGTTTTATTTTCATTCAGTGGGTAGAAAATCCAGAAATTTTACTCAACAGTAAAAAGTACAGCGTAGTAAAAATATTCCTAGAAGTACTTTTTGTTTTTTTTAAAAATGTAGCTAGTTACTACATAACTCTGGTTTTTGCAGTGCATAAATGAAATAGTGCTGAAAAATCAGACCCGGATCTCTCCCTTAAGAATAATGCATCTCCTTGTTATAGTCAGTCACAGACATATTTTTCAGCTGGTTTGATGTTACTGCGAAGAATTAAAATAATCCCTTCTTGTAACAAGTGGTCCATTCTTCCAGTTTAGGAAGACTGGACCCCACTTCCTGCCAGTCCTGGCGTACCGTGGCTCCCGTCTTTGGGCACCCTGACGGCGTAGAAGGCCGGGAAGATGCCGGTGGTCCCGGTCCTCATGTTGTAGCCTTGACACCACAGATCCTCGCTCTGCTTCAGCATCAGGACCGGGTCGTCCGTTTCCAGCTGCAGCTCGTCTGCGTGGCGGGGAACAAACCTGCGGACAGAAACAGAGTCAGCTGCGGTCTGTGATTATTTTTATTTATTTTCTCATTTGGGTCTGTGTTGTGTTTGTGCCGACCTGTAGGCGGCCCGGTGGCTCTGCTGCCTCTCCACGCCGTCCAACACGCAGGAAAACACACCAAACGAGCCGGCACCTGAGGAACAAAAAGCCAACTTTACGCCCCAACTGTCACATAATCAGCGTGAAATCGATTCAACAACGGTGAGAGTAAAATGCCTCATTACGTTGGTGAAAATATTCAGAGTTAAAATAATTATTTTTTTAGAATTTACTCTTTGCATTTCCTTTAACACTTGACAAGTTAAACTGCACTCTTTCTGAGTTAATATAACACCATGTTACTGAAAATAATCCAAACTGAGTGTAAAAAAATATAATGTGATTATATTCTGTTTTGTTGTAAACCTATTCAACTTATGCATTTATTAAAATCAACAATAACTTAAAATATTTAAATATTTATCAGATATACGGCTCAGACTTAATATAAAGTATTTATAGGATAGAAAACATCTTCCAGGTCTTATCAATGTATTAAGCTTTGAACAGAAATAGCATGTTATTTAGATAAAATTATATTCATAATTGTGAGTGTTAATCAAGTTACTCTATAAGCCATTGTGACTTTAAAACTGGCCACTGACTCCGTGTTGAAACTGATTGAATTAAAGCTGATTTTACTGTGTCCTCCTCACTGACACGATAAAACCACTTACACAATTTAAAAACATGAACTACTGTGCTTTCATTCTATGCACACAAAAACTTTTAAATAAATATTTCTCTCAGACTACAAATTTTACAGCCTCGCTGTTTTCATCTGTAGTAATTGGGTCAAACGCCGGCGCCGTCTTGTGATGTAATCCGGGAAAGTCAAAATGTAAACAACTAAGGCTGAATACACAGAAGCGGAGCAAAGTTGTGAGCGATTTCAGCAAAGATTTGAGGATTTATCTGCAGTTTTGGAGGAAGAAGTGAGATGGAGAAATGAAGAAGAAGGAGTTGGTTCTACGTTTTTGAGCCACGTTGTTCAGGAAGCAACGAAAACGTCAACATTTCTGAGGAGGAAAGGTTTGACACTTTAGGGTTGGAGCTGGAAATCTGTCATGCAGAGTCACTGAGTGGCAGTAAACAGATCTATAAATACAATAATTATTCAGTTTAATTCTGGTTTAGTTCATGTGATCCAGTTACTTTCAGGTAACTGGTTCTGTTCCAACATCTGAATAATCCGATAGCCTTCCTATTCCTCCTATTTCCACGTCTTGAATTAAATTGTTTTTACTTTTGATAACTGAATAGTATTTCTATGCTACAATCTTGTAGTTTATCCGTTGATGTCAGGAAAGCAAGCATATGTTAACTATTTAAACTGTTTATAATGAGGCTAATAAAATTATTTGCAACCCACAGCCAGTGCAGATCATCGTTACTTTATGGCTTTAATATATGCATTTTCATATATTTTTGTATTATAGATGAACACTGTATACCTTGAAATAGACCTGACATGCCTGCAAACTCAGAAAACATGAAACTTTGTTTTTTTCCATGCATAAAATGTGTTAATGCTTCACATTCCTGGAGGATTGTAGCTTTTAATTTAAAACTACAGCTGTGCAATATATCAAATCACAGTGGTCACCACAAAACGACCGAGTCCAACAGCAACACTGCAGAGGATGCAATGTGCAATATTTAAAAGCCTATCAAATTTCAGGTACCACGCATTTAAAACTCTGCTTCTAGTACTGTCTTTGTCCACTTTGAACTGTCCTCCAGCAGGAGTTTTTGATTTAAGATGCACTATTTTTAGAAAACCTTGAAAATATGAACAAGGATGGTTGAAACATGATACTAGGAATCGCTAAACCATCAGAAATGGACAGAAAACTCCTTGAAAAAAGCTTCCTGGGTTCAAATTAAGAAAAAAACTATAATATTTTTCGTGTTTTTTTATATTTATATCTTAATTTTTATGGATTACAAACTGAAACTTGTTCATGTTTAAGAGCTCAGTGCCTTGGAATCATGTTAATCACTTAATAAAGCCAAGAATTTGGACTTGCAGTTGTACAGCTTGGTACTTTTTTATGTAACCGGCTTAGTTTTCCTCCATTCGTGACAATAGTGCTGGGTGAGGAGGGAACATCTGCAGGTAAACTCACCTGTGGAGCTGTACGGGCTGCTGCTGCTGCCGGAGAACAGGTTGAGGAACTTCCTGCTTCTGGGGCCTCTTCCTCCTCCATTAGACTCGTCTTCCTCTGAAGTTGTGGCAGACGAAACCTTGGACTGCTTGCAGACCCGTGCAACTGCAACTACTTCCCTCCTTCTCTTCACTTCCTCCTCCCTCCTTCTCTTTAGGTCCTCTTCTTTCCTCCTCTTTGCCTCCTCCTCTTCTTTTTTCCTCTTTTTCTCCTCTTGTCTTTGCTTCTCCTCCTCTTTTCTCCTTTCTTGAAACAGAAAACAACATGCCGATAGTTGCTTTTCTTACAGATAGTTCCTTTTCCACTGTGCTCTTTTCTCTTTGTGTGTAGAAACTATTTTGTGTGCAGGACTGTTCGTGCGGAGAAGAAGATAACCACCGCAATACATTAAAGAGTTCTGGATGTAGAGCAGAACCAGAACCAGAACCAAACATGGAGAAGCGGCATTCAGCTTCTATGCACCACAAATCTGGAACAAACTTCCAGAAAACTGCAAAACAGCCGAAACACTGAGTTCCTTTAAATCAAGACCAAAAACCCAGCTGGTTAGAGTTGCTGTTGAAACATAATAAATGAAAAATTTAACATGACTAAATGTAACGTTTCAATTATTGACTGTGTTCTTTGTGTTTTATTTTTACTTTGAAATGCCTTGTTGCTGAAATGTGCTGTACTTGATTGATTGATTGTTGGGTTGATTGACAGATAGATAAAGAAGCCCCTCTGCTTATACCTAGCTTTCTGGCCTCCTCGCTCTTCCTCCTCTCCTCCTCGTACTCGGGGTCTTCCTCCTCGTTGGCCGACTGGTACACGGTCTCGGCGTCGCTGTCCTCGTTGTGCTCGTTGGGTCCGTGCAGGCAGTCCTTCAGCTTGCCCAGCTCCAGCTGCGCGTACTCGTCCACCACCAGCGTGTATTTAACCGCGTCATAGCTCAGCCCGGCCGCCGCCTCGCTCCTCGGTCGGGTTCGGTCCAACTTAACGTCCACCGTGTCTTCAGCTTTGTCCCCTGCGGCGGCACGGTCCGTCTCTGGTTTGTCCTTGTCCGTCGGCGTGCGTGCCGGGCGGTTCTGGACGGGCGCGGAGGGAGTCGGATCTCCTTCCCCGTCTTCTTCTCGGATGTCCGGGTTGGTTCTGCAGGACAGAGAGGGATGCAGCGGTCCAGGAGGAGGCCCCTCTGTGTCTGAGCTCAGGGACATCCGGTTGGACCCCCCCTCACTGCTGGACCGGGACAGCGCAGCAGGGGGGTTCTCCTGGGTTCTGTCATGGTTTTGGCCTGAGAAAACAAATCAGCGATGATTAGGCCTGTCGCAATAATCAACATCAAATAATCACCTGATTTATTGTTTTTCTTTTTTCTCTCTTTCTACCAAAAACTGGATGATAAAAGTTTTCATCAATATTAGGGAGCTTTTGACTTGAACAAGCTCCTGTAACTTGCTAAAATGTTACGTTTTAAGTTGTTTTTCTTATTCCAAATGTACTAAGACATTTGCACTAGAAATAAGACCAAAAATACCTTTAAGATTTTGTGTTCTTACAGCATATAAATGAAATAATGCTGAAAAATGAGATCCAGATTTCTTCCAATCTTGAATAAGCTCTTATTAATAATGCACCTCCTTGTTATTGTTAACCACAGACACATTTTTTAAAACCCAACTGGTCTGATGTTACTTTAAAGAATTAACACTTCGCCTTTTTACCAAGTATATTTTTTACTATTATTTAACTCTTATATTTGAAGGCTGCTTTTTAC
The DNA here is from genome assembly GCA_903067095.1 of Girardinus metallicus. NCBI lineage: Eukaryota > Metazoa > Chordata > Actinopteri > Cyprinodontiformes > Poeciliidae > Girardinus > Girardinus metallicus. The sequence goes on along the minus strand of CAEGAE010063026.1, from coordinate 25,651 downwards.
TTTCACTTGAATAGAGATATGTTGAAGTATGTCTACTCTTACTTCAGTAAAACTTCTGGGTTTTCTACCCACTGGATGAAAAACAAAACTGTTACTGTTTCTTTAGTTATTTGTTTCTCTCTAAACTCTCTCCGGAGGTTCTGACTGGCGTTTCCCACCTTGGTTCTGGCTCTTCTCCTGGCTTCTTGCTGCTACAGGTGTGCGTGGGACCACCATGGCAGGCAGGTAGACCTCCTGGTTGGACAGCTTGTTGTTGGATTTGATGCCTGCTCCTCCTCTGCTGCTCATCTTCGCTCCTCCTCTTCCTCTCCCCTCAGCTGGCCGGCCTCTCGGCCCGTTTACCTCCCTCTGCCTCTGATGTCCGTTCCTGTCTTTGTCCTTCGCCTTGTCCTCACACAGCCGTCCCCCTCTCCGGTCCGTCCCGTTGCCCCTGAGCTCTCCCAGGTTCTTCTCCTTCATCGCTCCTCTCCCTCCTCCTCCTCTCCCGCCTCCTGCGGCTCTCCGCTGACTCCTCGGCGTGCCGCAGGGTTGCGTGGCTGCGGATGTCGACCGTTCTCGTGGTCGGACCCGTGTGTCTGCGGCTGAGGCGGCGGCCTGCGCGTTGTTTCTGCTGTTGGCGCCGCCGGCAGTGGGCGGTTTTGGTGCCGGCCGGCGCTGAGCTGTGGGCCGGACTTTGTCCTCTGGTTTTGGCTTGGCATCTTGAGGTGCTGGATCTCCTGAACGCAGAAAGAAAAAAAGAAAACATCAGATTATGTGTTGCTCAACCTGCAGAACAGAAAACAGAAAGATTATAAGTGTAGTAAGAAGATTAGTCTGGACCGGTGCTGCAGGAACTTTTCTTTTTCTTTTCACGTTCTTACTCAAGTCTAAACTTTGAGGCTTAACAGCTTCCTGCCTGAGAGCCTGACTGCTGAAGGAAACAGCTAACAAAGAATCATTATCATTAAAGTTGACTGGACTGTCGCTTAATCACAGCCATCTTAGAAAAAGTGCTTAAGTACTGTCCATGAAATAACCAGCCATCACATCTGCAAAACTTCGACTCCCCTGGGTGCAACAAAAACCGTTGCACCCTTTACATCAGTGGTGCCCAAAGTCGGTCCTCGAGGGACAGCATCCTGCATGTTTTAGTTCTCTCTCTGGTGATAGTGACAACATCCTCAGCATGTCAATGTTCTTCTTAGGCCTCCAATGAGCCATCATTGGATCCAGGTGCGTTAAACCAGGGAGAGAACTAAAACATGCAGGAACGACTTTGGGCACCACTGCTTTACATGATGGTTGCACCCTTCAAATGCCTGTTGCACCCTTCAAATGCCTGTTGCACCCTTGGCATGTCGGCTGCACCCTTCAAATGCCTGTTGCACCCTTGGCATGTCGGCTGCACCCTTCAAATGCCTGTTGCACCCTTGGCATGTCGGCTGCACCCTTCAAATGCCTGTTGCACCCTTGGCATGTCGGCTGCACCCTTCAAATGCCTGTTGCACCCTTGGCATGTCTGTTGCACCCTTCAAATGCCTGTTGCACCTTGGCATGTCAGCTGCACCCTTGGCTTGCAGCCTTCACATGTCTGTGTTTGTTGTACCTGTGATGTGTGGGGAGGAAGAGTGGGTGTCCTTCCAGCTGTCCTTTTTACCCAAAGAGTTGTTGTTGATGGAGTCCTGAAAAGAAACAACATATTGAGAGAAAGACCATCAAATATCCATCCATCCATCCATCCATCCGATTTACTGCTTGAAAAGTCTATGACGTTTTGACCAAGCCAGAATCAGAACCAGCACATCTCCAAAATAAACAACATATAATCATGAATTTGTCCTGCTGGTCTCACACCTCGTTACCATGGTTACCGTGTTAACTCTGAGCAACAGTTTGTCAGATCCGAACCTCTAAAAATAAATATTTTGACTTTCACCGTCTCTTTTCTGACCTCAAACACACAGAGACATTTTCATTCATCCCTTTAAGTTCTTTCAGTTTCTCTAAATATAAACGCCTGACCCAGGAAGCCCGAGGAAACTCCTCAGGTTTAAAAAGGAACTACACGAATAGATGAAGATGATCACTCACATCACAGGTCAGATCGCAGACTGAGGTTCTTTAAAGGGATTTCTAGACCCAGCTTTTTAAAAATCATATCTTTCATCATTTTTTTTCTTTCATTTTTGCTATTTTTGCCCTTGGTTTGTTGGTCGATTTCTGGGCGTTTATGTCATTTTATGCTCGTTCTGCATTTCTGACTTTCAGCTCTTTTACACTTGTTGTCTTATTCATTTTAGTTCAGGACACTTTGTGAGTGTTTTCCATCAATTTCCTTGAAATCATTGCAAAAACAAAAAATCTTGCCAAATATTTTTGGTTTAGTTCCTAGTGCAAAGATCTTTGTACACTTTAAATTAAACAAAACTGCATTGTAAATAACTTTTCAGCAAGAGGTGAGAGTTTAACTGAATAGTTCTTGAATATTAGTTTCTCTGGCAGATTATTTCACTTGTAACATGAAAAAAATGTCTGTTATATTAATCTGCCAATGGATCTTGCATTTTTCATCAATATAAAGGATTTTTTTTTACTTAAGACAAAATCCTACATTGTTACTTGTAAGTTAATTCTGTTTTATTTCAAATGTACTAATATATTTTCTCTATAAACAAGACCAAAAATATTTTATTAAGATTTTTGCCGTGTGCATCCTCGGCATGGAGAACCAGAACCGTTGCTGGACTCGCGACTCGCTGCGTTTTCCAGCTGATAAATCTCAGAAGAGGAGAGGTAACGATCAGAAGGAGTCCAGATCCTCTGTCTCACAGCGAGCTGCTGAACTGAAACAGACCCAACTAATCGATGAAGCGTCCTGTTACGCCGGCTCAGCACATCCTACTCTGATCCGCTGGCAGCCATCAGAACCTGCAGAGTGGAGATCTTAAATGGATTTATTAGGGTGTTATTTGTTTAGAACAAGGTTCCCTCTTGATCCTCTCCAGCAGAACAGATCGGGAAATTATCTGCTGGTGTTTCTGCAGGAACCTACAGATTAATTTGACCCTCTCGTCTGTCGATTTAAGGATTTTATCTTGTTTTCCCAACCTAAACTTGGCATAAATCCTGGTGGGTACAACCAACTTAATTAAAGAAAACTGTTTAATGATTTCTTTTAAGTCAAAATGATGAGAAAAACATTAAAATGATCAAAGGGAAAAATGGAGATGAAAAAGAAACTAAAATATGAGAAAAAGTTAGAAATGATTAAATTCAGGAATAATGACTCAAAATAAAAGAAAAAAATTAAAAATGGCAAAATTATAAAAAAATATTAAATAAGAAAAAAGTTTAATTGTTGAGAAAATTAAAAAAGTAATAATAAAGTTGAAATAATGAGAAAAATTAAGAAAAACCTAAGAATTTTTTTTCTTTTAATTTTCTAATCCTTATTGTTTTATCATTTCAAAGAAATGATGAGAAAATATTAAAATGAGAAAAAAGACAAAATGATGAAAAATAATTAAGGATGAGAAAAAGTCAAACGATCAACAAAAAGTTTGAAAATACAAATTTATAAGGATTAGAAAATTAAAAGAAAAACAAATAAATTATGAGAAAAAAATGTCCAAATGAGATAAAAGATAAAATGATGAGATAAGATTTGACATGATGAAACAATCCAAGTTATGAGGCTAAAAATAAATATGATGAGAAAAAGTCCAAATGAAAAAAAAGACAAAATTATCAGAAAAGGTTGAAAAAAAGAGGAAACTTTGACATGATGAAACGAAGCAAATTATGAGAAAAAAGTTGGAAAAAGTGCTGCAATAATTCCGCCTTTTTTCAAGATATTCCCACTTTTTCAAGATATTCCCACTTTACTCTTAATATTTTGATTTAAAAACAGCAAAAAAGTTTTTTTCTTATCATTTCAACTTCATCTTGAAAACTAAAGAAAACATTCACCATTTTCTTCCTCCTGGTGAGCTATAATCTTATTTTGAAGGAAAAGAAATCTGATTTATAATTACTTAAGCTTTGAAGCCTTCAATTTGTGACTGCATCAGGTTCTGGTAAACACGGCAGGACTGGTGTGAACCGACCCAGCAAACAGGAAGAGGCTCGTTTAAGGAGGAACTCCAGAACTCACTGCTGCTGCTGAGGAGGAGGAGGAGGAGGATGATGCTCTGGCCGAAGGATCAGACTGAAATACTGCAGCATCAGCAGCTGAACAGCGTCGAATTCAGCCCAGCGTGAAAAAAGGGCTGCTTCATTTCTGAAAGTATCACCTTCCTGTATTTGTATGACCACTGAGTGAAAATGTGGGTTTTATGGGATGGGAAGCCCTGGTTTTATCCCACTCTGAGTAATGAGAGCTGGAGGCCATCTTGTTTTCCTTTCCTTTCACTTTGAATCACTGCTGACACTCTGAAGCTGCATGTCCCACTATCTGCCTTACAACTAAGACTAGGTGACTAAATTTTTAATTTTTGAAGATTTAATTTTTGAAAAATCTGCATTTTTTTTTTCTCCACCAATTCACTTCTTGGGTTTCCATAGTTCAGAGTGATGTCAGCGCCCAGAGCCGCCATCTTGTTTTTCTCTTTATTTGGATTTTGAACTCAGGAACAACAGAATACTAGGGCCGGACTGCAATTATATATTTTTAATTGCAAGAATACAGTTGTAAAAAAAAATACTAATTTTATGAGAACTTCAACATAACAAATAATAAAAAATGAAAGTGAGGAAAGTTGAGCCTCTTCTAAAGTTATACTTTGGGACCAGTTTAACCAATGAATGAAATCTTCATCTATTTTGAACAAGTAAACTGTCAGAAAAAAAGTAAAATAATTAAGAAGAAAATATACCATAATAATAATCAAACATATAAAAAAACTAAACCTTCATATCCAGTTTGAATAGCAGGAGGAAGAAGACAAAGTTTATTAAATTCTATTCAAATATGTCCCACATTTTCCATATTTACATATCTAATATTTACTTATGTTACGAAACACAGATATGAAAATATTTAATCTTTTAACACACCAGCATCAAATTATTATCAGCAGCAGGATTTTGAAACGACTGAGTCAATTTCAAAGAAACAGTCACACAAACTGTTTAGAAAAGAATGCAAAAAAACCCAAAAAAACCCCTAAAAAACAAGTAAAATAATTGATTAAAATCAGAAATCCTTTATGGTTTGAAAATATCTGAGGCTCATTTATTTAGCCATATTTTTTTTTTTCTAGTTTCTAGTCCAAATATCTTATACTGACTCCACTGGCAAATTATATCACTTATTTAAGATATTTTTTGAAAACGCTTCCTCGATCTTGCTAAAAAGTTACTTTTAAATTAGTTTTGACTTATTTCAGGTGTACTAAGATATTTGTACAAGAAACTAGACCAAAACTACGTGGTAAGAACTGGTTCTCTTGCAGTTTTCAAGCTTTCCCACTCAGCTCCTTCAGACTAGCCAGCAGCAATTAGCAAGGACCTGGTGGAACTGCACATCTGCTGAGCTCATTATGCAAACTACTTCTCAGAGAAACACTGGGGGAAACGTCGTTCAAGGCTTAATGGAGGAGTGTTGTGATGACGTGCTGAAGGCGGCGTTTTAGAAAGAGCAGGAGCTTCTTAAAGAGACAGACGCCCAATTTCAAGGCGTTAATTTGCAACTCTTAAAGATGACTTACTATGCTTACTGGAACATGTTAGGATAAGTTAGTGGGCTACACAAAACATATTCACTACACTTTTTGCACAAAATGAGGTTTTAGTCTGCTGTTACGACTATTCTGAGCTGTTAGGGCCTCTTCTAACTTCCAATCCACACAAGCTGCTGCTGGCCATGCCCCCCAGCTCAGTTATTTTCACACTCGTATGTGAAAATAGCTGCAAACAGATGTGCAATTATGCAACTGTACATCTTTGAAAAGCAGAAGTGGAGCATCCTGCACAACCAACAAAAATGCAGCAAGTGGTTTCTGGATGGCATGTAAACAACAAAACTCTTGTCTTTTCCAACGGCCATTGTACAGCGCATACAGCAGTAAAACCAGCTGAACAAACCTGCTGGACCTCCAATTGGGTTGTTAGGTTACAAGCGGAACTCTGCTGGGGTTGCTAGGTAACAAGCTGATTTGTGATGTTACATTCCGAAGGTTTTTGAAACGGCTCATTTTCAAGACACCAAAACATGTTAACTTGCTGGGTAGTTTTTTTTAAGCGATTACGTTGATTTTAGAAGCACCAGAGACCAAAATTGAAGTGTAAAATAATAATAGGTTCTCTTTAAGTCATATTTGATATAAAATATAAAATGATTTTATATGCCTGCCATAATACTGCCCCTTTAAAGATGCATATTATAGTTTCTTTTTAAGATTCTAAGCTTTATTTTTAAAGGGGTGTGGACTCTTTTCAGAGCCTCTGTCTGAGTCTGGCTGGATCTGAACCAGACCTGCCTCCTGGCTCTGTAAACATCCCGAGATGATGAGCTAAATCCGATGTTCTACTGCTCTGGAGTCAACAGCGCAGACATGTTTTTTTTCCCCAGAATCGGCACAATTTATCGTGATTGCAACTGAATATTTTCCCAAGATGGCAGAGCAACAGCGGCATCAGCAGCAGCGGGGACGAACACGGCCAGGCGTCCTTCGATGAATCACTTCACCCTGATCCACTCTGACTCCTTCAGTCCTGGAACCGATCAGGAACATTCAGCATCCCGGGAGACGGGATGTGACCCGAATGACACATTCGATTACACACAGTTGCTCTCTCACACACACACACAGCCACCCAGTTATCGGCCAACCTCTGGGTGGGTCCGCCCAGTCTGATCGGACCTACCTGGGTGCCGGCTTGTGGGAGCTGTGGGAACAGATTTAGGCTGGTCGGTCTCTTTGGTCGGTATTTATCCATGACAGCGCAGGTGGATCCTCCGTCGACAGGCGGCAGCTTCCTCCCGCCTCCTCCTCCTTTATCGGCGCTCCTCGGCTCGGACAAGGCCTCCCCCACCCTCCTCTACCTCCCTGTCATCTCTTCTTCCTCCTCGGTCCTCCGAGCATCATTCAGCTCTGAGCTCCTTCTCTGGCCACGCCCCTCCTCCCCGACGATTGGCCCCGCACGCCGTCACATCACCTTCATCACCACAATGGAGAGGAAGAGGAAGAGGGAGAGGGATTGTGTTGAGTTGTGATGGAGGGAGTCGGGACTGAGATGAGCGAGAGATACAGAGAGAGGAAGAGAGGGAGGGAGGAAGTCAGGGGCAGCCAATCAGAGCGAAACATGACATCATCAGCTGATCTGCCTTCAGGCTAATGAACATACAGAGTGACTCAGAGAAATACGATTAGACAGCAGGACAGGCGGACAAAGGCAACGGCCAGTCAGCAAAGCAGTTGGCAAAGTGTCTGATGACTGGGAACCAGTTTGCCAGTCTGTCTCAACCCAGTTCAGCTAAATATAAACCCAGTCTCCAGTTAGGAAATGGTCTGACAACTGGAAACAGTCATCCTGTCTGAAAACAGTCAGCAAACAGGCTGATAACTGGTAACAAGACGGTCAATCAGACAGAAAACCAGTTTAAACATAAAACCAGAGGCCAGTGAGGAACCAGCCTGCCAGTCAGACCGAAAACCAGTTTAAAGGAGCAGTACTTGTGTAAAATCCACTATTTTTAATCTTTAAATCATGTCGTAATGTTATTCCCTCATCCAAAACAAACCTGGATTGTTGCTTTGAATCTAATGTATGTTTGAGAAATTCTTTAATCTCCATGGCAACCATTCAGCTGTTCAAAATGCCTGGGTGGACCTAGCCCCGCCTTCGAGGCGCAGCTCCTCCTCAGAGCGGCAGAGCAGCGCTTCCCCATGACCCAGGTCATTCAGACTAGCCAGCAGCAATTAGCAAACACCTGGTGGAACTTTGCACCTGCTGAGCTCTTTATACCAGCTACTTTTCAGTGAAACACTGGTAAAAATGTTGCTTTAGGGTTAATACAGGAGCCATGTTGTGATGACTTTCTGAAGGCAGTTTGAGAACGAGCGGGAGTTTTTAAAAGTGACAGAGGCCCAATTTCAAGGCATTAAATCTGGACGTACAATTTCCTCCAAGTCATATTTGATAGTTAAGCTACTAACTTAACAACTTAAGTTAGTAGCCTGATTGTGCTGTAAAACGGCACTACGTGTCTGGAAAATATATAATACTGTCCCTTTAAGAACCAGCTTAAAGCGTGGTTGGATGGCGATTAATCAACACCTTTTAGGAACTTTCTATTTCAGTCAGTATGTCGTGAAAGATATCGTCTTGCCAACACTTTGATATTAGCTTGATAAAAACCAACCACTTGTTCTAATTCACTTCGTGCAGAAGGTCTGGAGTTAGTTGGTTTTAACCGCTAACGTTTGGCCATGACGTTCGTAACGCGGCAGTTCGACGCCATGAAGCTTACCGGAAATGGTCTGCGCTGTAAACAACCGTCCTCCACTGCAAAGAGAGAAGTGTCGAGTTGAAAAAGATGACTGTTAATGGTAATTCAAAAATGTGGCCAACACGGACCGAACCGAACGGTTTTGTTCACTTCCTCCGTTGCCGTCGCTAAACTATTTCTTGTTTTTCACAGTAGGAAAGGAAACTAGAAGCGAATTACCGCCACCTAGTGGTATGGGGTGTTTCATGATGATTTAATTTCGAATATCGTCACCTTTCGAAATAATAAAGTCACATAATAAAGTTGTTCGTTATTTTCATAAATTATCTTTTGGCAAAAAATAAAAGGGTAATTTTTTATTCATTTATTTATTTTTTTGCCAAAATCACATTTTGAAAAAATGACTTAGGCCATCATTTCAGGAGGGTGACAACATCTATCTACAGGCAAATTACAATATAAAACAGCACTGAAAATAAACATCATTCACAACTTCTACTTGCTGATTGGCCCTGAAAAATCCTAGTGAATGAGATAAATTCCAGGCAGAGCACTGAAGGGAGATGAGTATCTAGTTGAAATGTGTAAGAAAGTAAAACTTTTACAAGTTTAATTGACTTTGTTGTTTTTATTTGCTCTGCCCACTGCATTCTTGTCTTCATTTTTACTTCTTTTTTTTTTTTGGTACTTGTTATTTTCGAGTGTTATGTTTGTTTTAGGTGACTATGGATCAAAATGTTATTTAATATTATTGTGAATTTCTAATGTTTTTACAGTCTGAACACAATAAAATAACTGATTTAATCTTCCTTCTGATTTTTTCTACGATTCCCACTGACCAGACTAGTGGACCCAAGTAAAACCCTCAAACAAAAAGAATCCAAACACGCAGTTGAGTGCTTTATATATTTTATATATAAACAGATAAATTAGAGTGAAGAACAAGAAATCATTTTTACTCTATAGAATCAGGTTGCACAAAAAGACGCAACGATTCACCTTCATGTTTCCCGGCCTGCAGAACCACTACAGGATCTACAGAATCTGGCTGGGTTCTCCAACTGCTGGCAAAAATATCAGCTATTCCTAAAATGTTCACTTTTAATATTTACATATAAACAAAGAGTTCCCAAGAACAGACTAGAGTGAAGTGGATTTAAACATTCAACAACAGATTCATCCAGAAACAAGAAGTCAGTGAAGTGCAACATCGGGTTCAAGCTGCAGGACGAAGTTCTGCAAATGAGTCTGTTAGAAACTCTAATTTCTATAACTGACATTAAATGGGCACTAAGGAAGGGGTGTCCGAACGCTTTGCAACAAGGGTCAGATCACAAAGTTGAAAGTATTGAGGAGCCATAATAAATTATACATGCAATATTTAATGATGCAAACTGGCATTTTCTTTGTATTAATAAAAGCTGGACAGTTTCCTAACTTTTTTTTGATAATTTTCTCAGTTTATTTGGTTTAAAATATCTTTTAATCAATTGCCTGCAACAAAAATTACAATGTTCTTTAAAATTAGTAAGTTTAACATTAGCCAAAATTAATAGAAGTATCAGTGCTTTAATTTTTAAAACTAATAATTAAAACTCAAAGAGGTTTCTGTTAAAAAAAGAATTAAATGTGTCATCAAAACTCTCATGCTAAAAATTACAAATGGAGGGCCAGTTTTTAAGAGTCATTTCAGAAGAAAATTATTCAAAAAATAAATATTTTTTTGAATAAAAATTGTATTCAGACAACAAATACTTTTTTTTTGAAATTTTTTTGAATTATGTTTTAGAAATAATTTTCTGGAAAATAATTTCAGGAAAAAAAAAATCAAAAATAATTTCATTATTAATTTTCATTCAATATTTTCATAAATAAGTTTTCAGAATAATTCAGAAAAAAATGCAAAGTACATTAATTTTTGGAAGTTCTAATAACTAAATTTCTGCATCAGAAACAATTACAAAGGTTGAATTCCGATCTTTTAAAATACAGAATATTAAATTATGTTATTCTATTTTGTGGCAGCAGATGAGTGGAAATTTTAGTTTGATTTTCTTTCATGTTTAAGAGGATCTGACGACACCTGAACCCGATGTTAAACACGTCACACCCACGACATCCTGAACGCTTTGAATTACATTGCAGAAAAATTTCAACCCTTTAAATTGTTACTGGTTTTTCAGACTGGATCAAACTGTTACGAGTATAAACATAAACCTGGATCACAGGAGACAGTCCTGATGCTGTCAGAAGGATCAAGTGATTTCCACCTTTAAATGAAGTCCATGATCAGGAGAGACACTCTGATCTGATGAAATCCTTAGAAAACAAAAAGTGGAGCTGTACAAAATAACACATAATTCATCTTACATACATTATATGGCCTCAAATAAGGTTTTTAGACCAGTCAGCAGTCTGTGTGTGAACGTGTCTGCAGTTTCTGTCCTGATTTGGGTCAACTGGGGTTTTGATGTGCTGCTCCTCTTCCGTTCATTGCATCATGTGCCTCCAGATCCAAAGGAGCGTCCCTTAGTTTCCAACTGGATGGAGGAAATATACAGATTGTTCTCAGAAACTGCACCTGACGAGACAAGAGAGCAAAAACGGTCAGTTTATGCACAAAACAAGTTGGAGATGTGTCTATAAGAAATACGATTAAAGTTCTGCCCCTGTTCCATATGTGAAAAAAAAAAAAACATTCACATCAGTTTGAAAGACTAGTAAATAGTACTTATTTAATAATATTTTAACAGTTTATTTTTAGGTTTTATTCGGGCACAACTGGACCTTTAAGAACATCCATTACCCGGATTTGGCACAAAATGAAAATGAGTTTGAGAGCCCGAAATAAAACTGAACTAAAATGAAAAACCCAAACTATTAAAACCCTGGTAACTACCTTGTCTGTCCACCTGATGTCACTGTTGCGCTGCTGCCGTCTCCTTCTCCTCCATCCTCTCTTCATCCACCTCTTCCTGCATCCTCTCCTCCTCCTCTTCCTCCTCAGTCGCCATCGGGCAGGGCGGACGTTCTCTCCGTCTTTGGCTTCGCCGGCCCTTGTGGGCGATGCCTTTCCTTCTCGGGGGCAACGAGGACGGGCAGGCGGACGGTGAGGGGCAGGAGGAGGAGGGAGATCCGGGTTTGGATCGAGGTGCGGGGCTTTGTGACGGACTGGAGGCAGGAGAGGACGGCCGGCCCGAGGAGGTGCAGTGATCCTGGAACAGCCGATGGAGCGACGCGTTGTCCTGGTCCAGCGCCGAAGTGGAGGAATCTGGAGCCATCAGGCAGACGGCTGATTCAATGTCGGCGAGAACTCTGGGAGGAGAATCTGGGAGACGGGAGGGAATAACCTCAGTTTAGACCTAACCCTAACCCATTTTCCACGTCTGAGGAAGTAAACTTTACTGTACCGGGTCCGCTGCTGGTCTGAGACTCGTCTGTCATCGGCGGCTCTGCTTCCTCCTGGATCGTTGGTACAGATGCCAGTAGGCCTAGAACACAGATATGTTATTTATTTAAAGATGACCTATTATGTTTTATTGAACAGGTTATGGTATTTATTAAATTTTTTTGCATAAAATGTAATAAATACTTAGATAATTTGATTTTAGTCTAGTCAGTTCTGCCTAATTCTGGGCTGTTTTAGGGACTCCTGTCACTTTTAATCCAAATAAGCAGCTGCTGGCCACTGCCCCCAGCTCAACGTTTACACTTACACATGGAAAAGGCTTCAAAAGGATGCATAATAGTACAAGGGTATAGCTTTGAAAAACATTAGTAGAGCCTCCTGCACAACCAAAATGATGCAGCAAGTGGTTTCTGGAAGATAAGTCAACAACAAAACAACAAAAAACGTCTTTTCTTTCAAAAGACAGCCATTGTACAGCACATACAGTGATAAAAAAGCTGACCAAACATGCTGGAGCTCAGCTTTGGTTGCTAGGTAAAGGATGGAACTCTGCTGCAGTTGCTAGGTAACTCAGTGTGACTCAACAGTTGGGAGATTTTTGAAACGGCTCGTTTTTCAGACACCAGAAAAGCGAGCTGATGTTTAAAAAAAACTGGATGCTTTTTTTTTTTTTTTAAACGCTTGGGATGTTTATAGAAGCAATTCATGGAGAGCCATTTCAGCCAAAATTAAATAAATAAATATAGAGAGAAAATAAATAAATAAATGAGTAAATTAAATAAGTAAATAAATAAATAAACGAGTAAAAAAATAAATTAATAGGTAAAATAAATAAATGAGTAATTGGCACCTTTATTCCCATTTATATTTATTTATTTATACATTTATTTATTCACAGATTTATTTCTGCCTGTCCTTTTTTCATTTCCATATTTTCCTTTTTCATTTATCCTTTTCCATTTTTATTTATCTGTTTCCAATTTTTCTTTTTCATTTTCCCATATCTATTTTTCATTTATCCATTTTTAATTTATCCCTTTTTCATTTATCTATTTTTCATTTATCAACGCATCCCTTTTCATTAATCAATTTATCCCTTTTCCATTTATCCTTTTTCCATGCATTCTTTTCCAATTTTTCTTTTTTATTTTATTAGTTTTTCCCCAAAACTGGGAAAAAAGGAAAATAAATAAATGCTAATGAGGTGGGGCAGCGTCATCAGGCTACAACTTCTCCAATTGGTTGGTTAGCATCACACAGTACTTTGCTTCAAGAAAGATAGTGACCTATCACTGGGTAATCAGTGAGCTGAAGCTCAGCAACTTCATTAAAAAATAGTGTTTTGACTCATGACTTTATATTTCGTGTGGCCGCTCAGACAGAACGTGTTTCAGTTGGCGGCTCTCATGGACTCAGAGCTTCACTGTCGGGGTTTTCATAGTTTGGACGAAGCGGCCACTGAAGTTGGCTTACAATTGAAGGTTCGGGACGCCTCCGTAGCTATCAGCTATGATCCAACTATAAGGTGCAGACTTTTCTGTACATCGTAAGGGAACTGCAATATCCAGAGGCAGCTCTACGGAGCATCAAAGAATGAGTTGTTTTTGTGAGAGAGTGGCAAGCCTTGGAGGCCATCTTTCCATTACCAGACATCCGCTGTCCGTCCAGGCAGGCCGTTAAGATGAGCAGTGTGCAGGTATGGTTTATATTGTCTTTTATGGTCGCCTCCACAGTCACAAAGTAATGGAAAATAGTTGTACCGAACATTAAAACAAAGAAATCTGAAGAAAACTATGACGGTATTTTTTTAATGGCTGTCCATATCTGTAATACAGATATGGACAACCTAAATAATACCTTAGGTTAACAGTATAAACCTAAGGTATTATTTAGGTTTATGCTGCTATGTATTCTGTGTTTTCCTCTCTTTTATCTGCTTACACGCACAATGTTATGCAGCTTACATAACCCTGTTTTTATGTGACTGTTGCCAGTCACACATAAACAGACAAACTTATTACTGTACCTTTAGGGAGGGTACAGAATGCAGGATGGATAAAAGCTAAACACGCACTACAATCTTTGCCTTTCTTGGTTACATCCCTGAAGTGTGCTAAGTGTGGCCCACATGCATACATGTTTGTATGCATATAAAGTAAAGATGACTGTATTAATTTTAGTAGTTCTTTGTGGATGTATAACTTGCCCACCTTAGTTTGCCTGTTTTTGGTCAACATATGTGCCTCAACATTTGGTTACTGTTCTCCAGAGGTGGGCAGAGGACCCAAAAATTGTACTCAAGTTAGAACTGTAGCACTTCAGCATGTTTTTACTCAAGTAAAAGTAAAAAGTAGCTGACTAACAAATTACACAAGTAAGAGTAAAGAAGCATTTGGTAAAAAGGCAATTAGAGGGCCCAAAATATAAAGTTCAGTGGAAATTTTGGTATTTTAAAGACAAAATGAAAATTTTGTACAAATAAGAATAGTGATGCTTCATAATAAAATTACTTGAGTAAAAGTAAAAGGTTCAGCATAGTAGGCGTACTCCTAAAAGTACATTTGTGTTTCAAAAAGTTACTCAAATATATTTGAGTAAATGTAATTAGTCATTCCCAAACTCTGCCCTTCTGAGGGAACAGGAGAGGGAACTGTTAAGAAAATAAATTAATTAATCTTATTTTGATATGAGACACTGTTTCAATTAACAAACGAATCAGGAATAACACCTACAACGTATTCTGTTATGTTTATTCAAAGGTCAAGGAAAAGAACGACTGTTGAGATTCTGGCTGAGAGAGCCCATGGCTGACACTGTGAACGGTGAGCGCTGTTCTGGTCTGCATTGTGAGCAGCACCAGAACTGGCCAACCTCCACAGAGAAGAGTTCAGCCAAACATCAGAGGAAAAATAAATGCTGGTGCTCAAACAGAGCAGCCTCTTTTCTTAAACCCAACACACACACACATGTTGTAGTTTACATGGTGTTGTGGCCGTAACGAAAACCTGAGCTGACTTCAATTTAACTGAAACACAGAACATCCAGAAATGTGATGAACTTCAGATACAGAGTGAAAATAACACAATGAGATGAAAACATTTGTTTATATAATACTGTTATACAGGACATAAACACTGCCCTGTGCATTTTAAATGTCTGCTCCACAACACCGGATACAAACAATAGCATTAGCTCATCCACTACTCAGACATTTATCGAGGCCAGGTGTGTGACAGAAGGAAACACCTGAAACATGCAGGGCAGGCCGGCTTGAGGACCGAGGGGCTTATAGTATTTCACCGACACTTTCAGATTGCAGATTTCCAATTGAAGGCATCCATAAGTCAACACATGCATTATTCAATAAACCAAGCAGTGTAAAATAACTGTTAGGGATACTATTAAGAAGAACCTAATATGTCATGATGTTCATTTCTACCTCGTCGTGCTTACAAGGTACTCCACTCACTGTTTAGCTTCATGTTGAAGAATCTTCAGTGTAATATGAAACCAAAAAATAAAACGGGTCCAAAACTTTCAATCTCTATTCTATTTTTGTAGCTTTGTTCTATTAAGATTATGTTGAGTTTATTTTAAGCCACAAACAAACAATCCATTTTAGTGTCTCTGGGACATGAAAACATGAGATTTGATCAAATTAGAACAACACAGAGTAGAAGGAACACAGCTTTCATAATAACCAAACATATTTTGTTTATTGATAATAGGAATATACAGATCGTTCTTGCATATCAATGTTAGAAGAAGAGCCAGATTTTGTTAAATGAATGTGTCACCAGTGCATTTGGCCGGGTGTTCCTGCTCCAGAAAGGTGAGGGTCTCTGGTCATCCTGAAGTTATGATCCCACTGGGAGTCTGAAGGAAGACACTGAGACCAGAGGCCTGCAGGATGGTCTACTGTGGCAGCTCAACATCTGAAAACATACATGATAGAAACATTCATTAATGTGCAGCACCAACAAGCTGTACTTTTGAAAAAACAACGAAGGTTTAATACTCATATTTAATAAATTAGGATGAGTTCCAAAGAGGCTTATTAGATTAAAAGTACTTTTTAAAAATAGGTAATAAACATTTTTCACTGCTGATGTAATATTCTAATTCTCAATGCCATGTTTTCATTGACTAACTAAGAAACCATCATTAACTTAAATAAAAGCTTTAAATGGTCTGTGTAATAATTATTCTACAAAGGGTTTATCTGAGAGCTGAGTTACTGAAATATATTAACTTTTCATTACCATTCAGGTGCCCAAACTTCTTGAGACTAAGATCTACTTTTTCTCTCACCAGCCGGCTGAGATCTACCTCATGACGCGAAGACATAAAAATTGTAAATTAAACTCTATTGACTTATTTTATATGGAAATATCCAAAAGTTATAGCAGACATATTAAGGTAATAAAAAACCTAATGCAGACACTGGGAGGAGGTTACTGGTTCTTCAGGCAGAAGCTGGTTGCAAACCTGAGGCCAGAAGGTGTCAGTCAGTTATGGCAGATCTGAACTTTGGTTTGATGACCTCAATATGAGAAACTACAGACTGATAGGAGGAACCACAGAGGAATCACCTCCAGATGTTGGACTAGAATTTATTTCAATGTCATTTGTGAATGTCAGCTTCTCATTTTCAACGGTGGAGCTATAAAAGTTGAAAAAAGTTTTCATTTTGGAGAGAGTTTCATCAATATTTCCACTAAATAAATAGCATGTTTGATAGAGGAAAAAACCTCTCAGACTCAAAGCAAGATGCCAGAGAGCACCAAACTTTTTAAAAAATATTAGACAATTTAATTTCACATAATTATCGCGGTAGAAGCCATTTGTTTGTTACTTAATGAAATATATTTGTCCTATTTGATGTTTGTTGTTAATTAGATACTCGCGGACTAACTTGGACGAATTAGTCCAAGTTTGTCGTTTATTGAATGTTCAGAAACTACAGCGGCTGTGATGCGCCACAGGAAGGTAAACAAAGGTAAAATAACCTGAGCAGGTGATCGACTCAAAACCACTCCTACCTTTTTACTCTCCGTCTCTCTTTATAAAAACAGCTGTTGCCGTGGCAACCGCCTGCGCCCTGCAAGCCCCGCAGAGATTACGTTAAAATTACAACATTCAGTCGTTATGATATCAAGTTTTCAGACTTGATATTTATTTTGCGGTTGAGTAGCCAATTTAAACTCCTGCTCTGCTCGTCAGTCGGTCTTTGAGTCCCTTTTTTTATTTTGGTAATGGAACCGAAATGCACAGAATGGCTCAAGACATAGTTGAAACAATAATTACTGAGATTATTAATTTTGTTGGGTCATTAATTTGAACACGTTTTGTTGATTTTTTTCCTTAATAAAGTGTTTTGGATCTTAGTGATCAGAGGACGTGCTGGTCTCCGCATCCTGGCGGCGTCAGTTTGTCACCTACTGCTGAGATCAACTCAAAACCTTCCGCAATCGTAATCGAGTACCCCTATTGATTAAATATGACTGTAGTTGGAAAACAAACATCAGCGTTAGCTTACCGTGCAACGTGTGGGCAACCGGAGGACTCCTGGACGGACAGCAGCGGTGGATGTCTGAAAGATGGCCTCCGATGCAGATCTCCAAGGCTTGCCACTCTCATTCTCTCAGCTCAACAAAAACAACTCATTTTTCGATGCTCCGTAGAGCTGCCTCTGGA
Source organism: Girardinus metallicus (assembly GCA_903067095.1). Lineage (NCBI taxonomy): Eukaryota > Metazoa > Chordata > Actinopteri > Cyprinodontiformes > Poeciliidae > Girardinus > Girardinus metallicus. The sequence goes on along the minus strand of CAEGAE010063026.1, from coordinate 8,114 downwards.
TATTGCAGTTCCCTTACGATGTACAGAAAAGTCTGCACCTTATAGTTGGATCATAGCTGGTAGCTACGGAGGCGTCCCGAACCTTCAATTGTAAGCCAACATCAGTGGCCGCTTCGTCCAAACTATGAAAACCCCGACGGTGAAGCTCTGAGTCCATGAGAGCCGACTACTGAAACACGTTCTGTCTGAGCGGCCACACGAAATATAAAGTCATGAGTCATAACACTATTTTCTAATGAAGTTGCTGAGCTTCAGCTCACCGATTACCCAGAGGTAGTTTGCCATCTTTCTTGAAGCAAAGTACAGTGTGATGCTAACCAACCAATTGGAGAAGTTGTAGCTAATGCTAATGAGGACACTGCCCCTCCTCATTAGCATTTATTTATTTTCTCTTTTTCCCAGTTTTGGGGAAAAACTGATCAAAGAAAAAAGGAAAATTGAAAAAGAATAAATGAAAAAGAAAAATGGTAAAGAATACATGAGAACAAGATAAATGAAAAAGGGATACATTGATTAATGAAAAAGAGATAAATGAAAAAAATTAAAAAGGGATAAATGAAAAATAGATAAGTGAAAATGGGAAAATGAAAAACAGATAAATGAAAAAGAAAAATTGGAAACAGATAAATGAAAATGGAAAGATGGAAAAGGATAAATGAAAAAGGAAAATATGGAAATGAAAAAAGGTCCTGTCTGTCTCTGTGTTGCCCTGCGACAGACTGGCGACCTGTCGAAGGTGTACCCCGCCTCACCCGGAACGTTAGCTGGAGATAGGCACCAGCAGCCCTCCTGAACCCAGTAGGAACAAGGGTGTTCAGAAAATGGATGGTTGGATGGACTACAGTGATTTCTAAATCCTCTGTCTACAAGATACACTTTTTGTTTCATTAAAATATTTTGAAGTTAAAGGAGAATGAAGTAAAAAATATATATATTTTGGCAATTTTAATAAAAAAGATAATATTTCAGTGGCCTCAAGTACCTTCTGCTTGATTTCGGCCAAAGAGTTTGGACACCACCAGTTTAAACATCTCCTAGTTTCTCCCTTTAGGGGGCGCTACAGCAGGTTGGAGCTGTACTTACTGAGTCCCCTGTAATGGGACAGCTGCTGGTAAACTTGCTTCATGCGCTCGATGTTGAGCCGGCTGCCCTCTGCGTGGTTTATCATCGGTTTGGGGTAATCCACTCCCACCACGCAGTTCACCGCCTTCTGCAGAGACTCCGGGGCGTTCCACGGCTCGTAGATGTAGCGGTTCGGAAAGTCCTTCAGGATGGGAATGTAATGCCTGCAGGACGAATCAGTATGTCAAGTTTAGCAATTTTATTAAAATAAGCTTAAATGCTACCATTAGCATCTGGGCTACCACTAGAACATCAGCTAACATTGACTTACTCTATTCAGTAAATGGAGTTTAGCTTTTTAAAAGAAAATTGCTAAAATTATAATAAAATTAGCTAAAATTATCATTAGCATAGTTGCTACCATTAACATCTGGGTTGTCGCTGGCATGTCGACTAATATGCACTTACTCCATTCGGTATGATGTTTATCTTTTCTATAAGAAAATAGGTAAATGCTTATTCTAGCTTCAAATGCTAGCATTAGGATGTGTGCAATCTTTAGTCTGTTGACCATAAAGTACAAAAAGGAGTGTAAGTCCTAAAATAAAATCAGCTAAATTGCTAAGGTTAAGACAAATGCTATCATTGCCATCTGGGGTATCATTTGCATGTTGACCAACATTGACTTAATCCATTCAGAATTATGTCCGTCTTTTCTATCAAAATTAGCTAAGATGCTAATTTTAGCTAAAATACCACCATTAGCATGTGGGCTATCACTAGAACGTTGACTAACATTGGCTAACTCCATTCTCTACTAGCCTCCAATGCACTCGCACTGCTATGGCAGGTCCCAATAGCTGTTTAACATTGTCCGGCCCTAATTTCCAGAATCTTCATCATGGACCAAAGTCTTCCTGTAATATTACGTCAGCTCTGCATCTGTTTGCGTTTTTACAGTGTTTGATAAATTGATGGAGAAGTAAACTACAAAAGCAGAAAACAGTCAAAATGTTTTCTTTACTGTGTAGGCAACTACCATACATTTTTACTGTTTTCTGCTTTTGTAGTTTACTTCTCCATCAATTTATCAAATTTATCATCTGAGAGAATTTGCTGACGGTAATGAATTTGTCCTTTAAAGCGATCCGGTACCGTATGCTGGTGCACAGCTCGAGCTGAGTGCTGCAGAGCTGTGGTTTGAAATCTGTGCTTGAAATTCACCACACTTCCTGTAGTCAAGCAGTTGGTACAGGAAGTGCATCCTTCATAAACAAACAGAACGACACAACCTGAGCTGCACTGGCCATCTCAGATTGAAATCTGTCAGTTTGCTCTCGATTGGCTCTGTTCTTCGTCTGTAAACCAATATTCGTTGTTTTGAATTCAGCAAAACTGATAAAAATTAGGGTCAAATGCAGAGAAGCAGAAATTATGATAATCTATCAGTTTCTCCATTTGCTATAGGATTTACACCTTCTCAGCACTTGTTTTATGCTTATGCATGCATAACACCTTTTATTGTGAAAAGAACAGAAATGTTCCATTTTCTAAGGTTTAAATATCTGTTAGGACTGGGCGATGAATCAGTTTTATCAATTAAGTTAATTTTTGATTATTTAATTTTTAGAAAATAAGGAAATTTTTCACCCAATGCACTCCTTGAGTTTCCATAGTTCAGAATGATGTGAGCGCGCCCAGAGCCGCCATTTTGTTATCAGCTTCTATTTATTTGGAATTTGAATTCAGGTCAACTGTGTGACAAAATAATAGGAATAGGTTAAGATTTTTTCAATATTACGAGAATAAAGTCATAGTATCATGAGAACACATTCATAATATTATGAGAACGGAGTATTAATTTTATGAGAATTCCAACACGAAAAATACATTTACATTTACAGATGATACTTAGCAGAAATAGTGAATCTTTCAACACATCAGCATCAAATTATTACCAGTATTAGGACTTTGATCCTTTCAAAGTCCACCTGTGTCTATTTTGAAGAAAAAACCCACACAAACTCAGGATTATCAAATCCCTTTTCTCATTAAAATAACTTTTTTTGTGTAATTTTAAGATATTTTTGTTTTCTGGTAAAATTGCATCCTTTTTCTGCTTATATAACCACATTCTCATAATTAAACAACAATTCTTCTAGACCGACCCTGAAGTCCCACCAATGACATAAAATGCACTTTTATATGTCATTGGTATTTTTTTAAATATATATATAAAAGTGAGAGGAAAAGAAATTAGGTAACTCTGATATTTTGTTTTTAAGTAATATCTATGGAGCTAAGTTGGGGCCATAAAGTTTGTTCAAAAGATAAAAAAAATGTAAACTGAAAAAAAATGTTTGAATCTAATAAAATAAAAAAACTTTGAAACATATGCACGGCCCCAATTTAGTTCCATACACATTGCCCAGTTGTTGTATCTCCTACCGGTGAACAAGCTGATCTGACGTCAAAGAAAGCCAGAAATGCGTCTAAGCTTGTAGTCAGTCGGGTGTGCTGGCGCTAAGCTGACCTGATGTAGTCTCCTGACGGGTCGGTCCTCCTCCCGAAGCCCACGGGACAGTAGCAGTGAAAGAACTGCTGGAAGAAGGCGCTGCAGGACAGCCACATCCAGCTGCCGGCGTTCACGCTATAGTCGGCATCCAGCAGCAGCTCCTCAAACACCTGCAGGAAAAACAACAACACACCTTCAGTCGGCTTAAACTAAAGTCAGGAAAATTCTTGATGTTTTAAAGAGGAAAATATTTTTTCCTCCCTAGATTAGGGCTTGTTTGTAGTTGCTTTTGAAACACAATCAATGAAACATTAATCAACAATCTGATGCATAATGACGGCATGTTTCAATTGTTGACTGTGTGTTCTATGACTGTATTTTTGTGTTTTTATGATGTAAAACACTTTGAAATGCCTTGTTTCTGAAATGTGCTACACAAAGATGATTTGATTTGACAATAAATTAATAATATATATATATTATGATAACATGATCAGTATCAATAAGTAATACATCTGAACTGTAAGTAATATAAGTAATAAGTAATAATTTCACTGAACTCCAATCCAGAACAGCACGGCATTCTGGGAAATGTAGGCAGAGAAATGGCTTTAGCAGCTCATCCTCTCATTGCTAGCTAAGCAAAGCTTGTGGAATCAACTGACTCACTCGCTCTTTGGTTACCTAGCAACTCTCTCATTCTTTGGTTACCTAGCAACAACCTGTTGAGTAACTTGCGCAGCAGCAGTCTAAGGTTTCACCATGATGCCTCATAACTGCTTGAAAATAAATAAACATTGTGGAGTGAAAACTGTGGATAAAACAGGAAAGATCACGCCACCAGTTTGGCAGTTTTTCAGATATGTAAAAAAAAAACAAAAAAAAAAACTAATCAACACTAATTATCGATAGTGACTGATAGGAAATGTTTATACAGAGATACGTTTTTCAGCCATATTGTCCAGCCCCACTCTAGATATAAATCTATAAACAATTTGGTTTCTGTCAAATCTGTCAAGATGCAAGAAAGGACTAGAATAAATTCCTCTTTTATGTTGGACAATTAATTTGGTTGTAGATAACAGCTGCGCTAGGAGACATATTTTGTTCAGCTTTAACAAACTGTGGCTCTTATACATTTTGAAATATTTTATACTGTTTGATGACTGTTATGAATATTGTAATGCTCTACGAACAAACAAGGCAATTGGTCCAGTTTCTGTCATTTGCTGCACTTTTAAAAATGAAAAGTTCTCTAACTTTAAATTACCTGGCTGGTATGCAGCGCGCAGCCACAAAGGGCAACATCAAAAAACAAGTCAAAACCACTTATTCTGATTTTTAAGTGAGCAGTGGTGGTTGATTAGCTAATGTAAACACCTAATCTGTGTGTGTTGTTGCCTTATTTTAGTGTTAACTCAATGGAAAAAGAGCAAACTGTGCAGCAAATCTACATGTTAAGTTTGTCAAAGTCAAGCTAGCATGACTAGCCTACTCCCCACTTCCTCTATATTTCTTTTTAATTCAAACCTTTCGCTGACTTGTGAAATGTGATATTCTTGGACCTGGTTATCAATTTCTCAGTATACTGACATTTTTATCAGCCTTTTGCTGATATTTTGCACAATTCTGTCATTTTCCTGACCACCGATATTCCTGACTCAATGAATAGCAATGGCGCGTGTGTAGCGCACGATAGTCCGACCTTCATCCCGCTCTCCCAGCTGATCCACAGGTCGCCTCTGGTGAGGAAGCACGCCACGGCGTGCCGCGCCCGGTGGTGGATCCAGCCCTCCTGCCTCAGCTGAGTCATGATGGCGTCGATCCAGGGGAAGCCAGTCCGTCCCTCGGCCCACTTGGCCAGCGCCTCTGGGTTCTGGTCCCATGGGATCTATTGACAAACAGGTAAATAAGCATTAATCTCTGCTGTGGAGTGAACATTAATGCCCGCTCGTACACTTTTCAAGCATTTTCAAGGGAAATTTTCAAACTTTCAGCGTCACATTTTGGAGATAAAAACAAATGAACTGAAAAAGACATTTTCTATTCACTATCTTATGATATTTTATTCTGCAATAATATTCCACATTCTGCAGCAGGGAGAAGATAAACTGAAATACAACAAAATTAAATTTTTTGAAATGGTTGTCTCACACACCTGGCTGGGTCTGAGAACAAAATACTAAATTAACAAACAAAAAACACATGTATAACATATAAGCCAACCTTTATTTTAATTATACAGATTATTAAGTCATTAATAAGAAGAAATATTCATCAAATTGAAACAACACAAACAAATGATGTTAAGGTAAATAACCTTTATGCCCAAATTAAATGCTTAAAACACAATTTGCAAAAAAGTTATTAAAAGAAATTCTCAAAGAAATGTTCTCACCAAATTTGCTGGCAATTAGCAAATAGAAATAATTTTGGTGATTCCAACTTAAAACATGAGAAGTTTAGTCTGACGTAATTTCAAACAGTGAGGGAAAAAAAAAGTATTTAATAGGTGAATAAAAATGATCTGGTTTCAACTGCAAATAACGTTTTCAAAAAGTACGCTTTTAATCAAAACTTTTCAGTTTGAACATCAAGTACTTTCAAGGACCTGATAGATAAATCAAGCATTTTCAAGGACTTGATAGATAAATCAAGCACTTTCAAACCTTGAAAACACCAAATTGAAAATTCAAGCATTTTCAAGTATTTCAAACACCTGTACAAACCAGTCTCACGCTCACCTGCACGCAGATGGGGTTTCCCTCCATGCGGTCAAAGTTTGGGTTGTTGGTGGCGGCGGTGTAGAAGAACTCCCTCCAGAGGAGCTGGCCGTACAGGGACAGAGGAGGACTGCTCCGCTTACAGAGCTGAGGAGGAGAAGGAGAAAACCCAGAGAGACAAAGATTAAGTTTGGTTCTGGATCAAAACGGGAATATCCATCCACCTTCATGTCCAAACCACCTTTTACAGAATTCTTACTGCTTAGGGCAAGTTAGGCTGAAGACTTTAAGAAATTTTTTATGAGACATCTAATAAGACTGACGTCAAAATAAACACAAATTAAACAACCACAGTTGCCAACGTTTTATTCAGAATGTTTACTTTACCATAAAGCATGACTCTTTAGTCCAGCGTAAAAGTTTCCAGAGACGAAGAAAATGTAAAAATGCCCAGATGGTGGATAACTATAACTGCATAATTTGTGTGCACAATATCTCTGCTTTAAAACTGCAGTTTGTAACTTTCATAAAAATATGTTTCTTACATTTTTGTTAAAAGTGTCATCATGTGTCAGATAAAAATCTAAGTCCTCTGCCTTCTCCCAGTGTTAGCTACAGAAAAAACAGCCATTCAGATCCAAGAGAAGGTCTTTAGCGCTGTCAATCATGCTCATGTACAATTGAGATTGTTTTTTGGCTCTGACTGGTTGTTTCTGCTTGTTGCCAGAAAGGGCAGCTGTCTGTAAAACAGTAAAAAGGACTAAACAGACGTTTCTCACAGTTGTGTTTTGTTTTGGACAGAAGCTGTTTATGTTTACTGGAGCCAGTCGCTCTCAGTACCTTCATGTAGATCTCTCTGAGGTTGTAGTATAGCACCCTGCAGGACAGGCAGCCGAAGCGCAGGTAGGGGCTGAGGCCTGTGGGGCTGGCATATAGAGAGCAAGTCTTCACCCGAGTGTTGGCCACCCACACCTGAGGAGGCGGACAGACGCACAGGTGTGAATCAGTCAAGGGAGCGACAGATGTGACTCCAATCAGACGCTAAGATACTAAAAGTAGTTTAATAAAACTCTGCTTTTTTAAAAGTTATTAATTAAAGCTTAATAAATCTACAGTATTTATCAGTTCTTGAGTTTTAGGAGTTTCTGTTTTTCTCTAAAACAGAAAAAAAACATTTCCAGTATTAAATTAACTTAATGAAGTTAGAATTTATAACAGTGACATATAAAAGTGAAACGTCTCAGTAAATAATCTCACACTGATGCTGCTCATTCTGTGGGACTTTTATGGAGGACTAGCCCTGCCAAAACTGGCAAAAAAGTAAATTAAATAAAATATAAGATTGTACTTCAGCAATAGTTTTCCATGAAGGAGTGACCCAAATTTTGTTCTTATCCCTTAGAACAAAATATTTTCTTTTTTTTTTTCCAACAATGAAGTAATAAAAAAAGCAATTTAAAATTGGATGCTTTTTAAATAAATAAATAAATAAGCCTTATGTGCAAAACCATTTTTTCAGTTTGGCTCTAAAGTTTTTATACACATTCCATCAATAAAATAAAATAAACAAATAATAATAATAAAATAAAAACAGATTTTTTGCTTAATTAAAATATTATTATTATATTGTTATTAGCTAATTGTTACATTTTTTTTATTTTAGTTTTTTAAATTACATTTCTTGTCTTCCAAGTAGGGCTGAAACGATACCTCGATTATTAAAATTCTTCGAGGAAAACTGATCTGCCTCGAAGCCTCGTTATATTATGTGTTATTATTTAGCGCACCGTGTTCCGGCCGGGACTTTATTTGCG
>CAEGAE010063006.1:0-25437 GCA_903067095.1 Girardinus metallicus | reverse complement strand
GAGCTGTAAATTGATTTTAAAAAAAACAGAAAAGGGGGGGGGGGGGGCCATTCCCCAACCAAACGGGGGACCCCCCCCTAATGTTTTTTTTCCCCCCCCCCCCCCCCCCCCCCTTTATCTGAATCCCTTGAACATTTTCAGTATTTGTGCTGTAATCGTCTCATCCTCTGTGCCCTGCCTGACTGCGAAGCCTTTGGACAAAAGTCACCGCTGCCGGCGTTGACTTCAATGGTACTGTTGTTGCTTTTGTTAATTCCTCTTCTGTACCGAACATACCACTACTCTACTTTTGTGTCTAAGCCTCGATCACCAAATTTTGTAAACAAAGTTTGCCTGTATTTGTAAATGTTTCTTCCTCTCTAACCTGGGTGCAATTATTATTATTATTTTTTTTTTGTTGCAGTAAAATACAAAAGCTACTTGAAATATAAATCTGGGTGTGACTGTTTTCATGGCTTCCTTTACCGAGTGAAAATAGCTTGATTTAAGAATGTTCCTGCACAGCCAGAGGGAGACTGGAATTTAAGTATTTTCCAGGTTTAGAAAAAGAAACTTACTGACTTCCCTTTAATGTTTACAGAGCTCTCTATCCATTATTCTGTTCCTCAATCCATCTTTCATTTCATGTTAATTCAGCCACTATCAGTTATTCATTCAGTCTTTTTATTTTATTCTTTGCAGATTCAGAACTTAAAGCCTGCTCACTAGAGTCTCCAGCTACAATTATTTAGGAGCTAGTATCCTGCAACTGTTACATTCTTCCCCTGTGCAACACACCTGAATCAAATGAATGGCTCGTTGCCAGGGATTTTCCAAATTTCACGGCACGGTCAGGAGGTAATTCAACAGTCTGACTCAGGCGTGTTTAAGCAGAGTCGCACCTAAAAGTTTCTAGTTAACATCTCTTGAGGACTGGACTTAGTTCTGCTCTAGAAAAAAAAAATTTGACACAAAAGAAGATGTTATAAACAACTCAGACATAAACTGACGATGGTCAACGCTGGACTTTAAAGGGATTGTATCATGTGAAATCAACTTTTTTGAGCTTCATATCAAGTTATTTCCTTGTCAAAAACATACCCGGATGTTTGAGAAATCCTTGAATCTTCCATGGCAGCCAGCGCCGCCTTTCACGCAGCTCCTCCTCGGGGGGTGTAATCTCCCAGCATCCGCCTCACAGAGCATCGCTCCCCCACTCAGCTCCATCAAACTAGCAGCAGCAACAATGAGCAAACACCTGGTGGAATTGCACATCTGTAGTTTGATATATTAACTATTTCTCAGTCCAACAAGCCAAAGAACTACGTAAAAGGCTTAAAGGAGAGATTGTTGTGAGGACATGCCAAAGACAGGAATGTTGAAGCTTTTTATTTTTTTGGGAAGAGACAGAGGCCCAATTTCAAAATGCAAAGTCAAATTTGAATCGTTTTTGATATGTAGAGTATTTTTTATAACTGAAGGTAATTTATCCATGCCAACATCTTAAAAAGGACACACACACACACACAGAGTCAGGTTATGTATAATTTATTTTTTTCTGACTAGAGTATTTTGTCATTAAAATCAAAATGTCAACATTTTAAAATCATATACACGCAAAGAACGCATTTAAATGTTAGCACAGCTTCTTAAAAATTTATACATATTTACTTGTTTTTGTTTTGCTTTTTTTTTTTTCCTTTTTCACTTGTGGACAGACGAAGCAGGAAGTGGTCACTCAAACTGTAAAGAGGTGGAAGGCAGGGAGGGGGAGGAAGGAAACCCGCCCCACCCACGATGAAGAACCAATCCCTGCTCCCCAAAATAGTTAAGACAGTGATGCTCCCTCCCTCTGGCAGGGAGCATCGTTGATGGGGTGGAAAAATAAAGCCGACTATGAACACAAACACGCCCCCGTTCTCTAATCTATACAGAAATGATGCAAAATTGCTGACTTAAATGCAACCTGCATACCTCAAACCAGTTTCTCTCCCCCCCTGTTTTATCGGCTAACTTGGTAGTGTGCAGATGGGCTGGTTAATGGGAGAAGGGGGCTTGTCCGGGTCTGTCCTTTACATACATTTATTAATAGAAACTATGTTACAGAATTTCCCCAAGCATGAATTACAGGCAACCCACTAGCACACCAACTGTACAGATCTTGGCAGAGCCACCAGATAAATTTCTGAAACCAAAGTACAGTAGCAAAGTCATCACCAGCAGTTAAGAAGCAAGATATATACAGCTGTTCAGTCGGGGGACTGCTATGTTACAGAAAAATTGTACTTGAAGGAAATAAACATTTTGTTTTACAACTTCGAGTGGGGACGCATGCTGCTTTGTGTTGGTTACATGAGGAAGACTAACAAAGTCTCCAGATAAATCGGCTCTTCAGTGCAGCTTTAGGGGGGGAAAAAGACCAGAATAATTGTGATTTAATGAGTGTAGAACGTAATAGTGATCCTAAAAGAGAAATTTTATTCAATCAGGGTAGCGTGAAGAGCAAGTGCATCAAAAAGAAGAACTGCTATCATAAGGCAACGATGACAAAACAAACGCTGGTAAAGACGTGTTGACATGATAGTGAGGGGAGAGTTTTGGGGGTTGGATGCATGAGGGCGGAGCTGAAGAAGAAAGTGATGGAAATTGTGATTAAAGTTACGTCTGAGTCTAAAAAAAAAGAAAGAAAGAAAAATACATCCATCCAGCCAACTGTAATTCATTCCAGCTGGGAAACACCAAAAACTCTTTGCAAGATTTCAAAAGACAGCAATAAGAAGGTAATTCCTAACATTTATTGTGGCCATTTCTTCTTTTTTTTTTTCTATGAGTTTCCTTCATTGGATCTCTCATGAGTTACTGAAAAAATTACTTCTCTGCCAAGCAGAGGAATAAAAAAAGAATCTCAACTACTCATTCCGTCTGGAGCTACCCGTGCGGCTGCTTACTAAATTGCTTTATTCCTGCCCTCGCTCAAATGAAACATCTCTAATCTGCATGATGCGGTGAAAAGAATCATAAATTTGAAGAGTTTGGGAATATCATTCAGATTCAATTTAAACAAAACTGATAAGTGGCGCGTCAAACTTCTGCAGTGTGTATGTTCCATATACATATATATATATATATATATATATATATATATAAAACCAAACATAAAAAACAGTCTTGCTTTATTATCGATTGAACATTGAGTCTATCTAAAGTGTCAGTGACCAGTAACTCGTGGTGCCACCTACAAATCCTGATGGGAGGGAGGACGACTGAGAGGGGAGAGGAACAGCGGCGTTATGGGACAGAAATACACGGACAGTTTTAGAACAAGTGAGGCGGCAACAAAGAGAGACGGGCAAAAGGAGGAGGGAGAGATGTAGTCCACACAGCCCAGCTCGGTCTGGCGTTAAGTCGATGTTCGCCCTGCCTTTCCTCCGCAGCCCTGCTCTCACGCAGCTCCTGGTGCAGTGAGGGATGAACGTACGAAGGCGTCGGAATAGATGGAGGGGTTGCTCAAGGGAGGCCGGGCAGAACGGATAAAGAAGAAGGGAGAAACATGGGGGGAGCGGTGGGCCGGGGGGCTTTTGCTTGGTCATTAGCAGCCGCAACCTTCCCTCTGGGGCTGGGGTTCACTGGTTAGCCGACCGCCCTGAGGTGCCGAGGGCTTGTGCTGCACCCCTGACTCGGCGGCGTTCAGGTCCAGGCTGCCATCCTGGATATTCTGGTAGATTTTCTTAGCGGCTTCAAGGAAGGCGTCTTCGACGTTTTCACCTCTGGAGAGAAAAGGTTACAGTTATATGAAGCCGAAAAGGCAAAATGCTGAAAAAGGTAAAGTTCGTACAGAGTCTTGCAAAAGTATTCCTACATTTTGTCACATTATAACCACAAGCAGTTTCGTATAATCCACCAGAACCAGGAAAAAAGGGCATTGTTGTGAAGTGGAAGGAAAAAGATGCATGGATTAATATTTCTCCTTCCTGTTCCTGTCTTGCTGTGAAAGAACGGGAAAACTTATACCACAAAAAATAGAAGGTACTTTGGTCAGAGGAGACCAGAATTTTACTTTTTGACTTACTAACGGAAAACTAGCACGCAACACACAATCCCCATGGTAAAACATGGTGGTGGAGGCATCATGCTCTGGTCAGAGGTTGGAGAGGTAAAGATGGATGAGAGCTCAAAGCAATTCTGACTGAAAACTTTCTTAGTGCTACTTAAAACTTGAGACTGAGGTTGACCTTCAGCAGAAGGGTTTAGAATAAAGCAAACTCGTGGGATTGAATGGTCCAGTCAAAGTCCAAATGATCCAAATAAAATAGGAAAGATTTTCAGTGTTTACATACGTAAAGCCAGAAAAGATAGGAAAATGTGAAATCGCAATATTGTCATTACTGCAATGACAGTAATTTAATTTGAAATTAAGATGAGAATTGTAATTAGTTATATAACAAACACAAGCCACACTTTTCAGGTTTTTAATCTGTTATAAAGGTTAAAATGTATGTATGCATACCGTTTTCTCTTCTCTTCCAAATCACATACTATCTCATTCATATCATATAATATCCCAATAAGACGCTGAAGTTTGAGGTTGTAATGTAACAAAAGGGCTGTGAACATTTTTGCAAGGTAAAATGTTGCAGTAGCTGAAACTTTAAGGTGGTTCTTACGTTTTTGCACTGGCTTCCAGAAACAATAAACCTGAAACAGAAAGAAGGAATCATTAAAATGTGCTACCAAATTCATTTACCAACTCCTTACTCATCCCATCTTTAATGGAGCATATTTATCCTTTTTTTTTTTCCTCAGTTGAAACCTCGGGTTATGGTCTGACATGAAAGTTAATCAAAACAGTGAAACGGATAAGAAAAACCACTTTCAGTCCTTAAATTGAAATATTTTCTTGAGAAATTTGCGCTTTGATTCACACGTGTCCAGGTTACGTCTGGCTCACCGTTCTCCTCAGCAAACTGCTTCGCCTCCTCATACGTGACGTCCCTCTGGGCCTCCAGGTCAGCTTTGTTTCCTATGAGAATGATGACCTGATGACACAGGAGGAGGAGGAGTGAGACGATCTCCTGCACGCTCGTTTCTGTCAGGGACAAATCTGACGCAGTGAGAGCAGATAAAACTGAAGAACGTGCAGGAAGGCTGGACTTCACTTATCTATGAAGAGAAGGTGAGAGACAGCCTGGGGAAGACGTAGGGGCAGGTTGCCTAGCGGCCGCATCATCACAACATCTCATATGTACCGATCTCATATTTATCTCTAGAAATACCAACTTTATGGAGAAACTACAAGATTCTGAGTCAGAATTTAGACGCTGCTTAAGATAATTAAAACTTAACATATTAGGATTATGGTTCTACAGCATGAAGTTTATTATGGAGCTCTTAAGCGTTCACACTAAAAGTAGTGTTAGGAGCCCCCTACAAGCAATTTCAGTGAAAAATACAATAGAAATAATAAATTCAGAAACAATGTGTATGCAACCCACTGTCAATGCATTTCATGTCAAGTGTGTGTTATGTCTAAACTGATTTTGATCTGCTTTATATGCAAAACAAAAAATCTTATAAAATCTTTTCAAGTGGAATAATTAGCTGTAAATTCCATCTGAAATAATGAATAGTGGCCATTTATGTCCATTTAGTGGCATTAAAGTGCACTTTAATGGCAGGAAGCGGGTGACGTTTTGTTAAGGTCGAGTGAAACACCAGATGCATCTCAAGAAGCCTGAAATAGAAGTGGCCTGTTGCACAAGCACAGACTTCTCTGATGAAGAGCTGGATGATTTAGAGTTAATCAAATTTGCCAAGAAAGATCTAGTTAAGAAACCAGGCCTGTGCTTTTCCAGTAAAACTGAAGGAAAACAAAATGGTAGAGGAAGAGAAGATGGAGTAACTAAGAGGAAAAACCTGGTTACAAATTATATATACATGTGTATATATATATATAAGATGAAGAGATGTTTTAAATTTGCATTACTATATGCAATAACACAGTGTAACAGAGTGCAAATACGTCTGTATGCTTACGGTATTGGGGTTGGTGAGGTTTCTGGCGTCAGTAAGCCAGCTGCTCAGGTGGTTGTAAGTGCTTCTCCTGCAGGACGACAACATGGACAGGCGTGCAAAACTTTGAGGTTACCACTACATGTGAAAGGATTAAATGGGTTCGTCAGAAGTAGTATAATCCAACGCTGATTTCTTAATCCTCTATCGTTTTCTTTCAAACTAACAATGCTTTCTAAGCTGGAGGCACACCATGTGAGGGAAAACATGATAATATCAAGTCTTTGCGAGGCACACCCTTTGATAACAGGAAATGAAGATTTGTAAAGTAGCAGCAACATATTTTTCTGCATATTTTTCCCCTTGGAGGATGCTTACAGATTTTCCTCCAGTTTACAAATGCACTGCTGCAAACCTACCATCAAACAGCTGAGGACAGACTGTCCCCAACACTAATCATCTGCAGCTCTCCATCTTCCTCAAACATGCACGTTATGTGCAAGTACATAATGCAAACTTTTCTTTCTTTTTTACGTCAGAATCATGCAGAAAGCGCGAGGAAAGGAGAACCAGCAGCCTACCTGGTAATGTCGTAGACCATAAGTGCTCCTGCAGCCCCGCGGTAGTAGGAGCGGGTGACGGCCCTGAAGCGCTCCTGTCCTGCTGTGTCCCAAATCTGCAGCTTGATTTTCTGTCCGCTCACCTCGATTATCCTCGTCCCGAACTCCACGCCAATTGTATGAGGGCAGTCTGCCATAACTGGACAACAAGACAGAAGACTGAAGTGAGATCATTTATATATATATATATATATATTTATTTATTTTTTTTGAATAATCACATACAACCGTTTACTGTTCTTCGCTAATCCTCGTACATCGTCATCCACGTTTGGTGCTCCGTTTTTTTTTAATTCACATTATAAGCATAATTAGGAGGGTATAAATAGGTTTAACTAAACTTATAAATTCTAAGCAAATTGAAAGATATCCAGAATTTTGTCCTGCCCTTATTAGCCTAATTCGATTTTATATTTCAATTGCTCTACAGATAGTAGCCAAGCTATACATTCATCCATGAAGCTGGATTAATTCGACCATATAAGCTACAAGCACGTCTTAGAGACGTGAAAAAACAAGATGTCGGTTTTCCTTCTTTTAAATTCGGACAAGAGAGACTCAAGAATAAACTGTTTAGCGTTTTCTCTGGATAGACGTAACTAGACCTCAACTAGAAGCTTTTAGGATAGAGGACAGAGATGCCAGTTTTCAAGAACAAACTCTGCGTTTCTGTCTGTATTTTAGTTTTAGGACCAGGCTTAAATGTGTCATTTTACTCTAGAGTGGCTGTGATTATGAAGAGCCACTCTAGTAATACTGCTGGAGCACATGCTGACTGCCATGTTATTGCACTGCTTTTCCTTCATGACTTAAGTGGCTTTTTTTTTTTTCTTTTTGAAGAACGATGATATTAACCACAGTCACACTCAGTAAATTAAAATACACATTCTAATGAGGTTCATTTGTCAGATTAAAAGTACATTTTGGAAAGGCTAAACACACTTTTAATTAAGGTTACATTTTTGTATTAAAATGTTTCTTAGTCCGATGTAATATTCTAATTTTAAATATGTTTTCAGTATGTCTATGTAATGCGTTTCGCTTAGCGATAAAATTCCTTAAATAAATTGACTTTTGAAAAATATTCTAATTTATCGAAAGGGTCCGTTTACACGGCAAGCTTCAGTGTATAAAAAGGCTTTTAAAAAGTCTTTTTTCTACCACGTCATTCCTATTAGTTTAAAATCCTTTAAACGAGATGCCAGGAAAAGTCAGAGTCACCAGAATTTTCTCAAGCTGTTTTAAGTTTGCCGTGATGCTCTACTTGAAAGCTCACCTAATGAGACACAAGGCCTGTTGCTACAACACGTTTTTCCCTGGGAAGAAACACGGCAGCAGTTTGGAAGTTAAATGTTACATTGTTTTGAAATGACAGTTTTAAAGCCACGAGCGGCAAGTCTGCTGAGACTGCAGGATCTATTGTAATAAAGTATTAATTGTTCACAGTCCTCCTAGCAACTAATAAATCATCCACAGCCACGGGAAAATGTATGATGCAATCAGAGGAAACTTTTCTCTGATTGGCATTTCATGCTCTGAATCTGACTGTGCACGACTGAATGGGCTCTTATGCATTTGGACATGAATCGAACCTTTTCATCTGTTTTGCAGAATGACGTTTGATGCTTCTTCTCTTCTAAATTGTATAGAATGAAGGTGAACATACATTTCTGCATTTTAACTGAATTCTTCAGTGAACTGGCAGCAGCTGCATCGAGGATTTAAGCTGTACACAAAGGACAAGCCAAAAAAAAACAAAAAAAACACAAGATTGAACTTTGCTTCAAATGACTGAACCTTTTCTAAAAAAAAAAATAAATAAATAAAAAAATCTACCCTGTGTGTGTGGATTCGTCCAGGATGTGATTATAGACATGAATAAGAAACACTGCATCTGGCTTTTTAATAGTGGCACTAAACACAACTGAGCTGAATGGCAATGGGAGGCTGCAGCTGGCTCATACACAGGAGAAGAGACTCTCACTGTTGAGCTACCATTCATCTGCTCTGCCGCCGACATCCGCTGGCGTAAAAAGAAATCTAAAGAGGTTTAGGCACTCCAGAGATATCTGGCAACCTTGCAAGCACTGAGGTGCACACAAAGACACACGGAGGAGTTAAAAATCAGAGCAGTACTTACATTTCTTTTCTGTGAACTGGTGAAGCAAACAGGACTTTCCTACCCCCATGTCTCCTATTGAGAGAGAGACTCAGGTTAACCAAGCAAACAGAGGAGCAATAATTTTCTATTCAAGCTTGCAGTGTTGACCCCCGAACAACAGCAACGCTTTACATTTTATGGACCAATAAGACACAGGCCATCATACAAATAAAAAAAAGGGAGAGATGTTTATGAATTCCATGTTTTTTTATGAATGCGAGGCTTAGTTTCCCATAAATTGTTCATTTCTACACTCATGTGGTCTCTGCTTCCAACTGTAACGGCCAAGTACTTAACCAGCAGTTCAATTAATGAAAACAAAGTAGTGGTAGTGTTTGTTGATGTTGTGCATTTTAAAGTAAAATGCTTATATCTAGAGCAGTAAAAGGAATTAAGTCATTTATTAAATGCAAGTATAATGATTTTAAAAAAAATGCAGACAATTTAAGCAATGTTTATGGGCCTGATGGTCACTTACCAATAATGATGTATTTGAAAATGTAGGAGTAGTTATATGGTGCAGTGGCCATGGTGGCTCTAGAATGAAAACAGAGAGGTGTTTTTAGCAAATCAGCAAATATGACGTAAACAGAAGAACTGGGCTTTAGCTGCCGACATCAGATTTAAAGAAGGCCACATTATTCATGATATTTATTGATGTAAAAATAAGTGCTTACACAGAGATTGAATGATTTTTGTTCAGAACATTTTCAGAAAAACTCAAACCTGAGTATGCCGAGTATGTCAGCCTTATGAATAATAACAGATATCAGCTTTAAAGTGACAACCAGTATTGATTTTGACGAACTGTCAATAACATCATACAATCAAAAACATTCACATTGACATATAGGCTGCAGGACATATAAATTAAAAAAAAACAAAATCGTGCGATGGTGATAATATTGTGATATGTCTATTTTTTCTTGTCCTCTCATTCTCATGTCCCGCCTTCACTCCGTGACCTTTGGCAGTTTGAGCAAAGTCATTTGTGTCCGGTGTGAACATCTGCTGCTCTGAAACTCTGCCCAACTGGATAAATATCACATCAACATGTAAAATGCAAACTCGTAACACTTGAGAAATATTTGACAACAATTTGGGAAACCAAAACATTCCTTTGCACAATCAATATTAAAAGCACAATAATGTATACGCAGTACATTGTGTGGCATTAATACAGAGTAGGGATGAAAAAGTTTTAATGATTACTGCCATGCAATTTCTTAAGATTCTCAAAAAACATTTTTGAGACAGTCACATTGTTTATAGTACTTTGTTTTGATAATTGTGTACAATTATCGTGATGGAAAAATGTTTTAGTCAGTAAATCCCTAAAAAAAAAAACCTAACCTGTCTATATTAAAAATGATCCTTAACTGTGAATTTACTGGATAACATGGCACTTAATTTTAATATTAAGTGCCATGTTATCCATGTGTAAGTCACTTTGTGTTTGATTATTTAAAGATAGCTAATAATATTAGCTACTTAGTAGCTAATAGTAATATGAACACAGACAAACTCCTAAGGTTATTCTGACCAACAGCTGAAATCAGTTTGGACTTACCAGTGTGCAACACTTAACAAAATTCAGCTGAGTTGATTTCTGAAGGAAACTAACAAAAAACCCCATAAAACACTTGAAAAAACCTGAACGGTCTTTTACCCTGAATTGATAAAACAGTGACATCATAGCTATTGAAATGCCACAGCATGGTGATAAAACACTGAAATAAAGGTGGATTAACCAGAACCTCTTTCTTTCCTCCAGTCACACAAGGACACATTAACTATTATAGATAAAAGTTTAAATAAAAGCTCTGACACCGTCCACCCCCCGTTTTACTGGTCAACACTATCGTTAGCGCTACTAATCTATTAGTTTTCATCTTAAAGTCACCGCCTGTCGACAATACGTGGACGGAAAAGCATTTAGGTTTACTCAAAAACTCCAGATATTTTTAAGAAGAAATGTGTCTGAACTTGCTTTCTTTTCCTCACAACAAAGCGCCAGGGATCCTCCTCACCGCCTACAGACTCATGTTGACTGAGTTAGTGGTTTGTTGGGGCTTCGTGGCTCTCAGATTCTCATTTTAGATTAATAAGCTTTCACTGGGAGTGGCAATCTAACTCTTAACAGAGCAGGCTGCCACCAACTCCAGTGACATTATCTTCACGATTTACCAACATGATGCAATCAAAGTCAAGAATAATCGTTCAGCGGTAATTTCATTTTGTTAAGTGAGAAAAACAATCACTATAACAGGCAGGAGAATTCAGTTGAGTTGTAACATCAAATTCACTCATTATATGAAGCCATTTCCAGACATTTAGGCTCTTTTTGGGCAGAAAATACTTCCAGACTTTGTAGAAAGCACCATCTTTCCACAGACTCTTGCTTTCCTCCCCCTTGCTCAAAGTTAGGGTGCCTGAAGGCCGTGCTTTTCAGCAAGTGAAGGTTCAGACTAATTTGTGCTGCAGCTCTTTGCAGCTGACATCACTGTGCCACATCACAACCCAGAACTGTCCGGCATACTCGCTCAGACTTCGACACCTGCAGCAAAGTGACCATGTTTGACTGGCTGGGCTACTGCTGACACAACTGCACAAAAATGTGGATGGGCTAAGATAAGATAAGCACAGGAGGAAAATGACACAAGCGAC
The DNA here is from genome assembly GCA_903067095.1 of Girardinus metallicus. Classification (NCBI taxonomy): domain Eukaryota; kingdom Metazoa; phylum Chordata; class Actinopteri; order Cyprinodontiformes; family Poeciliidae; genus Girardinus; species Girardinus metallicus. The sequence continues at coordinate 14,001 of CAEGAE010063006.1, read as the reverse complement.
AAGAGAACAGATAAAGGCTTATACTAACCTGGAAGCAAAGGGACGTGGATACAGATGATAACGTGAACATTTTCCATCCAAATAAATTTTTTAATTGTACACTCTGGTTTGTTTTGAATGACTTAAATAAACACTTTGGCCCAGATTTAAAATAAACTAACTTGATTGTCTCATAACCGGATATTATACAAGTGCAGGTTTTCATCTGTTACAACACACCTACAACATGAACAAACCTGTGTCCATCAGTCAAGTCAGGCTCCTTTATGTTTTGCTTCTAGGAAGCCAAAATTGCATTTTCAAATGGTCTTGAACAACAGGTCCTCAGGCTTTGGATTTTTTTCAAAGGTTTTTCTTGGAAAGCAACGTTTCACCCGTATCCAGTCCAGTTACCTCACAGTGGCAGAGAAACGTTTGATTAAGAAGTTGCTTTCAAACAAATTAGCAATTTTGTTTACAATAAAATAAATCTCATTTATAGTAAAGAAATAATTTTTAAAAAATTATTTATAGAAGACTGACTGGTTTTTGTGTCTCAACACTCATTTTCTTTAAACAAGCTGAATAGGTCAGTAGTTATTTGACTTTTTTCACTTTACATCGTTTATAAAAAGTGAAAAAGCACAAACTTTTAAAAGTGAACCTACATATAAACATCTTGTGATGTTCAAGTACAATCTGTGTTTCTGCTAATGGCCCAAGAAAAGACTTGGCTCACACTGAAAGCCCTCCACGAACTGCAACCTGACCTGCTTTTCAGCACCAACACTACTGGCCAAAAAGAGCCAGTAGTGGTTTAGGACAACATAAAATATGTATTTTTATATGCGTCATCTATTGCTTAGGTACATTCAACACAAATTTGATATTATAATAAAGAACGCAGTTAGTTTTACTAAGCTATATATGTTCACAGGGACTCTAGAGTTTACCCTATCCATCAGAGTTAATGTCATCATGTCGGTTGTTGATATGACAAAAGGGAAGTTTATTAAATAAATGGCTCGTGTCACAGACATTGAAAATTCTGTATTCAAATTTTGATATGGACCATGAACCAGTCACACTACAGTGCCTGTAATATCCCAGCAGAGCGCTTTAAGTCTTTGACTGAATTTTATCACGTGACCCTCATGTGCCCACCTCATCCCAAGTGTGACAGGGAGATAATCTCTTAGAGTGCATATTCCCAGCAAGAGTAAAAACTAGATTTGTGGTAAAAAAAAAAAAAAAAAAAAAAAAGAAAAAAGAGAAAGGATGAGTATTCATCAAGATGTAGAAAAGTCAAGGCCGTGTGATTAGAATGCAGCTTCAGCACTTTTCATATTCCCCTAAAACATCAAGTCCCTTTCTGGTGAAGAAGTTCAACGGACTCTACTGAGCTCACATCCTTTTCAGTGGTTCGTTTAACTTGTGATGAATCATCAGGAAACGTATAAAAGAAATCAAGGGTTGCTATAAGGGACGAGCAATATGGAATCCAGTTTTAACTGCAATGTTAGAGTTTGTTGCAATGACGACAAGAGACTAGAGAACGTGAAGAAAAATGTTTTCTCTTTAACTTCTTAGCATTATTTTAGTGCACTATTAATAAAAAAAAATTGATTTTACAAAAAAATAAAAAAAATCTAGAAGCGGCTCTGTTGAAGTATTTTATCTTACAGGACCTTATCTTTTCTTTAGGTTTAAATATAAAGTTACCCTAGATGTCAAATCACAGCAGGCAAAAATAAACGTAATATTCTGCAGTTTGGTCAAACCCGATAGCTGTAAATGTGCTTTAAATACATTTGATTCGATATACCACAGTGAGTAGTCCAAAAGAAAAACTGGGAACTACTGACCCCAAACTCACAGACTACGTCTTACAGTCTATTGTTTATGTCATTATAAATACCCTTTCCTGTTTATTTTACCAAGCTGCTGCTGCAAAAAAGTATGCAATTACAATTACGTATGAAATATCTTAATATAAATCACCACATTTATTTTTAATCGAAAATGATGAATGCTTTAGGATTAGAAAAAAAATGTGGTATGCAAATTACTACTACTTCTACTTGACATACAGGGCCCCTGGATGAAATCATGTGACTCCACGTCCTAATGAAAACTGGCAGTATGGTGTTAAAACTCCGCATATATTAAATAACGACGTCGTGTTAAAGAACAATAAATTATGTGATCGCAGTAGTTTAAGTGATTTACTGAAATGATGCAGCTTTTTAAAGCACGGTAAGCAAAGCTATTCCACTGAAAAAAAAAATCTTTCTGCACAATAGATTATTTTGTTCAATATATATATATATATTCATACATAAGCGCTTTTATTTTGTTAAAAACAAAACCAAAAGAGGTGGCTAATACACGGATGGCTACGAATTAGCAGTAGACTGTGTATAATGCTGCTCTATTGATCCATTTTCACTCCTTTGTAAATGCGCAAAAATTATAAACAGCGAATCCAGAACTGAACATGTGGGGTAATAGATGTAAGTGTCTTAAATTTGACACATTCAATCTTGAAAATTTCAGGTTAGCTTAACATTAGCTTGAAACCGGCAAAAAAAAAAAAAAACAGCAGTAGGTTTACTAGTTTACTGCTTTATTGAGGCATAAAAAGACAAAAAAAACATCTGCAAGCAGACAGAGAAAGAAATACAGCCATACATTGATGTGAAAAAACAACGAAGTGGTCGAACCTGATCAAAATTACAGCTCTAGACTAGGTGTTTTGAAAGCGAAGTTTGCATTAGCTCTAGCTTACAACCTAGCTGACGTCAATGTGTGTTTCTCGAAAACAAACGCTACAAAAACAAGACGGAACGCACTTGCCACCATTTTCACACTTCAAGGCAATTTCTTACGGTGTGAGAATATCGAAAGCCACAAACAAATCAGGGACCAGCTTTATTTTCTGCAAATACTAAACAGACTAACGTCGGCTAGCGTTAGCTTTAACAGGCTGGTTTGTCAGCTAATAGACGCGTTGCAAATTTATATTGTGATCCTAAAGTAGACAAGTTATACGGCACATGTGAGATAATTTCCCACACTAATAACTAGATAAGAGTCCACATTATTAAATAAATGAAACACCCATTCTCTTAACAAGCTCCGTTAGCTTTCCACTTAGTTGTATCTTGGCAAAAACAGCTAATGCTACCCAATTTCTACAGATCACCGAGTTAAACATGTGTGCCTCCATGTTTATTCAACATATTACCATTGTCAAATTGCATTTAAATAATCCCCATTGTCTGTCCTTACCAGGAATTAAATCTTTAGGCGTTTTGGAGCTGTTCAGAAGAGGTTTGCAGGTTATCCTGGCTCAAGATGGCTGCTCACGGCACAGGGTTTCCTCAGCTCTATACAATGGGCTTCTGGGACAAAGAACCTCGTATGCGGCGATTTGCTGTTTAGACATGATCAGTAGGAGTCAGAATGGACGAGATAACCTAAACGTTATATTATAACATCTCTGGAGATAGCATTAAATCAATATAGAAAACATAGCAAGAGCTTTTATTAATGCAAATAAATAAAAAAAATATTTTTAGCTTTATTGTCTATGGCCTTATGTGTGTGTTGTGAAGTCACTGCTGCATTTTTTCTGCAAAGCAGCTTTACACTTACTCCATACACACCAATAATGAATAATAATATGATGACCTGCACACGCAAGGGTGCGATTTGAAATTTGGAAGATACTTGCAACTGTTTCTTTAAATGCTGTAAATTTGCAAATTGCAAGTTGAGGCCTTCATGGACTAGACTTTTTGTCAAGGACCACCACCAGATGCTTGACTGGATTGAGATCTGGAAAATTTGAAGGTCTGTGTCTCCCTGTGATGGACAGGCGAACTATCCAAGTTGTACCCCACATCTCGCATGATGACTGCTGGAAATAGGCGAGACCCGTGATCATTGCCCAAAGGGTCACTGATTTCTCCTCCGGCCTGCTTCTTCCCATGCTGTATACTGGAGTGATGTGTTTCCCTGTAAGGTCAAACACATGCGTGCAGCTATCCATGTGATGTGAAAGAAAATGTGAATTATGAGTCCAGGCCACCTTCTTTGATTGCTCTGGTAATATTGGTGGTTCCTTTATGAGAGCACAGAACAAAATAATAGGAAATATTTAATTGCTTAATGAATTCATTGTTTTAACATATCTCATTCTTTAATATAGTCAACCACAGAGCCAAAGAACCTTTCTCAGCTCTGGTGTTGCAAGTTACAAAGCCCTTTTCAGCAGATGAAAACTGTGATTCTATCTCAATACAGCTAAACTAAAATTAGTTATTTTTAATTCATTGTTAAAGTAAAATTGTGAAGGTACAATGTCTTCTACAGCATCTTCTCTGGTTGGACTTAACAGGTCAACTTTTGTTTGTGCATCTTTGAGCATGTTGTACTTCTCTTTCTTTGAATCATTTCCAACAGATACACCAGGAACATCCCACAAATGACATTCCAGGTAAGACAAATTTCAGATATGTTCTGGCAGTAAGGCATTATTGTGCCACATGGTACTGTATTGTATTGTATCATACTAAGCCTTTCTGTTACTCCTAAAACTGTGAGGTCAAGAACCTTCCTGAAACTTTTACATCTCTATTCTGAACTCCATTTGGAAGATTGAGCACCTAACCTCATCTCCGAGGCTGATCTCATCTCATTTTCCCCATCTGTACCTAAATCTCATTCTTTTGGTCAAGATCCATGTCTCATTAACATATTTAAAGGAATGTAGAGAGTTAAAAGTTAAATTTAGACCTAACTTTTATGGACTGGTTTGGAGCATTGCCAACATTAATGTAGGAGAACCCCATCTATCTCGCTCCATCTTACCATCATTCCTACACAAAGGCATCAAGAGCCTAAAACTCCTGTGCTTAAGGTTGAGATTGCTCTCACAGAGTAACCTGATGTTTTCAAGTTAATAAGCATGGCCTCAGACTTACGCATTTGACTTATCTGGATTTGATGCAATTCCTTATCTTGCCATAAAAAAATAAAGGCAGCGTCAAATCACCTTTCTTTTGAAAAATATGAAACATTTATTGATGTAATTCACAGTATTACATGCTTTCACTAACAGATATTTCACAGAAGACTTACATAAAGTTTGCTTCCCACCAGCTGGCCTGCAGTGCTGTAACATAAACTGAAAAAAATATATATTTTAATGTGTAAAGTAAATAGCCCGTAACATTAAAAGACCAGACCAAACATATGTTTGATATTGAAAAAATATAGCAAACTCCTTAAAACAGAAAAAGATAGGCCTTCAAGTAGAAGTAAGACTTTGTAAAGCTGAAATCAGCATTGCCATGGGTCATTTATGTTTTGCATTGGTTATTTTCAGGTTATGTTTTTTTTTAATTCATTATTTATGGGTTATTCAAATGTTTTATGGGTTTATAATGTGTGTCCAGCACCAGTCCTCAAGGGCCAGGGTCCTACCAGTTTTAGATATGTCTCTGCTCCAACACAGCTGATTCAAATAGTTCAATTATCTCCTGTGCATTTCAAAGTTCTGCACATGCCTGCTAGTCATCATCATTTGATTCAGATGTGCTGGACCAGGAAGAAAACTAAAACCTGCAGGATACCAGCCTTTGGACATAAATGGGCTAAATCTTCTTTTTACTGAACAGAAAAGTAAAACTCTAACATAAATGTTCTAGAAAATGTCATACTTGACGCTACATTTAAATAGGTGTAAGTGCACAAGAAGATCTCTGATGGGTGGAAGATGTTAAATAATTATTTTCCTAAAACATGTTCATGGGTTGTTCTCTCTGTGATTCATAGTCCAAGCCAACAACGTGACAGAACCTATCTCTAAGAGCTGCTTTCAAGCAATACCACACTGAATAACACACTCATTGAGCCTGTGAGATGCGCAATCCAGTGATGCTTGTCTCGATTCTAGTTTCTCATCACCACCACATCCTCAGTAGCAGGACACCCAGTGCACAGACATAGTGGAGTGTGCTCGGATGCCACAGCGGGGTGCTGTTGCACAGGTCGGCGTCGCAGCAGTGAATTCGCACCCCCGGCAGCTCTTGTTGCTGACAGTGTCTGGATGTTGCACAACCACTGGTCAGGGCGATACCCAGAGCCGCTGCAGGGACAAAATAAGGTGGTGGGGGGAAGGAGAGTCAGTCAGTCAGTCAGATAAGAGAGATGAGCTGGTGTTAGGCTCAGCAGGAAAAAAAGCATAACTAAGCACCGAATGCTGCAAGTGAATAATGAGGAAAACACACATCTTAAGAATACACAGGAAAGTAAATACAGCTCTTTGACAAGCTTATTTTGTGCAATAAAAACAAACATTAGTCATTCTGTACAGCGTAATGTATATATGCTATGTTTATATGACTGCCCTGTGTCTAAATATAGCACTTAGTCTCCTCCAATTTAATTTTTTTTTTTACAAGGGTAGAGCATACAGATACAGGGATATTTAACCATTCCTCTCTGCACATAATTTTTCCACCTTTCATTTGCATTTTTTCAAATTTTCTGTTGTCATGTTTTGCATGATTTCTACACATAATCACGCATAATGTTTTTTTTCTAATCAACATGATTAGAAATAAATATTATGCATGAGTACATGTAGTTAATTTATTTGATCAAACTAATTTCTATTTGAGAAATACACAATATTCTTCAGAATAAGGATTGTGCCATTTTTTGAAACAAATTCCTCCTTTATATGTATTGTCCATCAATGTGAAAATGATCATCTTCTCGTACTTTAAACTTCAGCGAAGCATACTTGTTTTGGAGGTTGATGGTGCAGCTCATGTTAGCATAGCAATATTTTTCTTTTTATCAATCACATAAGAATTCATCCAACATTTTTTCAAGGGTTTTGTTGGCTCTAGTGTTTTTTATTTAGCAGTTATTTTACAGGAAAATGGGTTGTGAGAGAAGGAAGACATGCAGCAAAAGTCCAGGACTCGAACCTGTAAGGCATACATGGTTGCCACATAATCCTGTGCCATCACTGTGCCCAATTTACCCAACATTTCATTATTTCAATGTGTGCTGAGCTTTGAGTCAGAGTCAAATGTGACACGAGACATTTTACAGAAGAGAAGGAGACTGAGGATGTTATGGATTAGGGAGAAACGTCTTGGCTCTTCAAACAAAAGAGACCAGAAATGTAAGACTCTTTTATGGAAGTTTGCCAGCATCTGTTTGATTTGGATTTGACAGGGTCACATGAAGATTAAATGGACTGACTGGCCACAGATTACTGCCAAGACATTGGTACACAATTTTGAGTAAGAGCTTTTCATACAGCGCACCACATGCAGTTTTTGCCTGCGCACGCTGATTCTCTTAGCAACTGGAAAACCGTGCCACATCAGCCCTTTCAACATGAGCAGATTTCTTGAGATGTCAAGGAGAGAAACAGCTGGGCTGCCCACGCTTCTGTGGATCTGCTCCATCATCGTCCTTGCCTTGAATGTCCGCATCCTTCATTTGACTTAACATCAAACATTGAATGACTTACAATTTACTCAGCAGAGCACATCAAAGTTACATAACTATCCCCTGTGCAGGGAAATAGAATATTCAAATCTGCCAGACAAGAAACATTTACATGATTGTATGATTAAAAATCATTATGCCGATATCCAGTGGTACATCAGAGTGAATTAAAACAGAGAAGTAAAAAAAATAGTGAATAATAACATTTGCTCATTGAGGTAAAAGATGAGGAGAGTAAAAAAAACTTCACTCACTGCTTTCTGTCTTAATGCAGAAACGGTGTTTGAAACCATTGTGTGAGTGGGTGCAGGTGATGACCTCTGGGTTAGAGCAGCCCAAGTCCACATACCTCTGACCATGGATGATGTTGCAGCCATAGCACTGCAGACCCTGGACTGCAAAGATGAACAAAGACAAATTAATGTCTTCAGACCAACTTGAACTGAATGTAATGAATTGGAGTCTTCACTGGAGGAAAAATGTACAGCCTTAGATGATTATCTAGGATGAGAACTAATAGGTGAATGTTTTAGCAGCACACTTATGTCTAACTGAGAACTGTTTTATTTAAACAAAAAAATTTAAATTTAAAAAGTTTTGTCTGACAAAAATCATTCTGCCACACAGCATAACCAAAAAAGCAGATGTTTGATATCTGAATAATAGAATTTTAATAAATGGAGCAGTAAGTTAGCAGATTGGAACTCATCAAATACCTTACGAAAGTATTCACACCCTTACACTCTCTCTCCTATTAAAATCACAAAGCTATATGTGTTTGATTTGGATTTTGTGTGTAAGATCAACACAAAATAGACCTTGATTAAGTGGAAGAAAAGCAAAAAATGTGTCGCAAATAAAATGTATATGTGTCGGAATTTCCTTGTAAAAGTCCAGACCTAAATCCAAGTAAGAATCTCTGGAAAGACTTTAAACTTGAAGTTCACAGATGCTTTGCATACAATTTGAGTTTGAGCTATCCTGCAAAGAAGAATGGGCAAAAATGTTAGTCTCGCTAAACCTTGTCTTGAGTAAGGGCACATGAGTTTATATGTACCATTTGTGCGTGCACACACACTCACACACATTGTGTATAGGAAAGTAGGAGTCTGAGGTGTTCAGGTGGATGGTTACCACAAAAATATTCAATATTGGTAAATTGTTTTGTAAAAGCTTTGTTTAAGTGTTAATTTTAAGTGTTTTTTTTTTTTTAATTTTAACTATGTCCTTTAGAAAATAGCAAAATATACTACTGAATGAATTGAAAACAATGTTTTGTATTTGTGTGTCTTCGAACTGCTAACAGTGACTGGCTCAATAATGCATTTATTGAATTTTTTTTTTACACAACCCTAAATCTTCATTATTTGTTAAAATATGTGAAATGCACGCCTTTGTAACCATTTCTGCTAATATGTAGTAGTAGCAGTGAGACAAAACAGTAAGCCATTTAGACAAATGTTTGGACTGAAATCTTTGAAACTAAAATTTCTTACACTGATAATGACCAAAGAGGCTTGCATATGTATTTTTTTTATGTTTGTTTATTTATTTGTCAGGGCTCATGATCAAGTGATTAAACTCATGTGATGAGAGATCAATTGCACCAGATAAGGCCTCTGGCTAATTTCCTATGTGGTTTCTGTGAGTGTTAATCAAAATACATCAAAACCACTTGTACATGCTGATATGTCAATAAAATGATTTTAAACCTAAAGTTGAGAAAGTTGAATTTTCTAAAAAATGCCTTTAAGGAGGCATGATAAATTGTGAAAATAGCACTGTACATCGTACATCTACAAGAGGAAATAGTACTGATGTGAACAGGTCACAGGAAGCTGATATTTTAAAATATTCTTTTCCAAAGAGAATTTTAGATTCTGATTTTTGCTGTGCAATTGTTTCACTTCCCAAATGTTTAACTCCCTTAAGAAAGTGAAGCTAAGCCTAACCATAACAAATCCATCAGGGCTTAGAGGGATTGGCTGAGAGTTCGGCCCGCTCACACACCTGTGCTTGCCCTCCAAAAGCCTACCCATTTAAGATGGAAGATCAGCTTTGGCTGAAACCAATCCTCCCCCTTTATCTGTGCAGGCCGTTGGACTCAGTGAGAGTGCAGAGCGTCAGGCTACAGCCTCTTGCCGCCTCTGCTCTGTTAAATAGCCCACCAAAAGCTCTGATGGAGCTTTCAGGAGCGAACTAATCCCAGGCAAATGCTCTTATAAAAATCACGTTAGAAATCTGCTGGAATCAATGTAAAGCCTTGCAGGGACACAGAGCACATGCCAGTCTGTAGGGGAATGTGTCACAATTCCCCTGCTAGTGATAGCAAAAGATATAATAAATCATATTACTTTAACATAAAGACCATATACCATAATAAATGTTGAAATTGTGATTTATTTCTTCCAGACAACCTGATTGAACAGTATTCTCTGTGCTTTAATACACAGCATTCATGAAACATTGAAAGGCGGCCTGCTATGAGCATTTTGTCAACATAATGAGGCTACATTAAAAAGACAGTCAGCTCCCTTGGTACAACACAGTTTATTATGAGCCCACAATGAGCCTTCTTGCAGTATGCATTAAAAATGTTGATTAACTCCAAGTCTGTTGTGACCTAAATTTGGTTTTACTCATTATTAGCATCATGGGCATGCATATTAACTCAAAAATGAGCCCACTATTTCCTGGGTGCATGCTTCGTACATTAAAAAAGAAAAACAAGAGGACTGTTGAAAAGAAAAGGAAAGACTTTTGAACCCTGTCCTGGCAGCTCAGGCGAGCAGTATGGTGAATCAGGTTGCCTCAATCTCTTTTAGATTTTTGTCATATTTTTAATTAGCTTTTATAACAATTGAGTCCATGTTCAGCCCATTCTGTGTTTATTATTCACCTTCCCTCAGTCAGTTTGCTTCCCTTCTCAGCTGCTTCCCATTGTCTTGATTGTCCTCTGCTTCCACTCTCCCTCAGTTGTTCCCCTTTGTCCCTGATTTGTTCTTCTTGTTTGCTTTGTCATTTCTACATCTCCTCATTACATGATGTTGTGTTCCAGTTACCTGGGAAGTGGGACCTAGGAGCTGGGTTTGATGTCAGACCCAAGGTAGCACTGTTCTAGTTAAGAAGAAAAGTACCTATAGACATTGTTTGCAATATCACTGACAGACAGCACTTTTGTTCAGATTAAAGTTGCAAATGCTATGTGTAACATCGATTTTAAGCGCACTTTCACATGTGTGTCTTATAAAATAATTGTTTCCACCATATCTGTCTACTGCTGATGCAGGAGCGGCCATATTGAAATGCAAATGTAGCCTTACAAGTTGTAACTGGGAAACTACTCACAGTTTCCCAGTGGGAATTTTGACTTCGGGAGGCTTTCCAGTTTATTCTTCCGACTGGGAAGTTTGAATTTCCCAGTTTAAAGCACAACTGGAACGCAGTATTGTCTGGCTGACTACACAGTCACCTGGGTTTGAAAACATTTTTCAAAATTCAAATTCAAAACTGCTTTATTAATCCCAAATGGAAATTAATTAACTGTAAACATGCTTTGGCAGTAAAGAAGGTGAAGTAGCACATTGGACTCCAACAAAGTGGCTCATGTTAAAAATATGCCATCAACAACCAGACACTCAAGAAAACCATGTTTGTTCTGTGTATTGGTTGTCACCACAATAAAGGAAGGCTTAACATAGACATGGAGTATAAAGATTTGAAAAAAGAAAAACAAATCTCATTTTAAGAACGAGAGCTTATTGATAACATTTAAACATTCCCATTTACTTTCAAATTATTAATAAATTAATTGCATTACTTAATTATGTACTACTTGGTTAATGTAAATCTGAAAACAGGTTTACAGAAAACTAATTCTTTGGAAATGAGATTGATTGAAATCAAACATGCAACGTGTTAATGAAGCTGCTTGCATCACTGTCTGCCATCATTGATGCTACCAGATCAATAAGTCAAACATCAAACAGCCAGCACAAATGATCCATGGAGCTTCCTTTGAGTTAGGACTGGATCTGTTATGTGACACAAATTAGAAACGGTTACAAATAAAGCAACGCAATATTTCAGTGTGGAGCAATTCAAAATATGTCCTTTGCTGAATACCATTTTAAACTAAAATTACAGACAAAAGTCCTTAAGTCAATTGCTACTGCTCTGTAGGGAAATTTACTTTGCCTCTTGTAAGGATACGTAGATACATTATGTATTGCTGGCAGACAATTTGAGCGCTGGTCATTTACAGGTGGAAGAAACTAATTCTATTGCAATGAGCTTTAATCATAATCATTCATACAGCAATATATTCTGCATGTTTTTTATGGTTTCATTTTGGTTTTTTTCTTGATATCTTACAGCTCTTTAAAGTTGACATCTACACTACCTCTTAATAACACATGTGATATTATGTTTGCAAAAAAAAAAGCTGGAGCAAATGATGATGTCTCTCTGTGATATAATTATGCCCTTTGGCACATGCACACACACACGCACCCCCACGCACACACACCACACACACACACTCAACCATATGCAGAATCCACAGCAAAATACATCCCACTCACCTTGTGCCAAACAGAGCATCCAAACCAAAATAAATCCAAGTCCATACACTTTCCAGGTGTGCAAAGTCATGGATGCAGCACAGGAGCGTGGGTCAGTTGTCCGTGCTGAAAGAGTCAGTGATTTTTCTCTGCTCACATCTAATTTCCCAATAAACCAGATGCAGAGAAAAAAATCTCGCAGAGATCCCACTTGCCTGAACCCTGAGAAGCCCGAGTCTGCCTCCCACTCTGCCTCGGTGAAGCTCGCACTCTGAATGAGAGATCTGATTGTGAGACTCCAGTGAGAGGGGGAGTCAACCAGCCAGCCAGTCAGCTCAGCTCAACAGCCAGTAAGGCAAAGAGAAGAGGAGGAGGAAGAAGATGGTTTGAGTGAAGAAACTAAATAAATAAATGTCTTCATGAGAGGTGTCCTCAAATCCTGGGAGGGACAGAATGTTGTTAGAATCTCTCTTCTCGCTCACATCTCATGACAGAAAAACAGGAAAACACACATGGGATCGTCATCATAGAGATGAAAACAAACAATAAAGTGTGATCCTTTTCCAGCTGGGACATACAAATCAATCAGGCCTTAATCCTGATTGACAATACATCGCTTCTAATAATAGCCCAATCACAATGTGTTAAAAGCCCAGGGGCTAAAAGGGATGGGACACCACAGGTTCAGCCTCCGAGAGTATGGAAGTGTGTGCATGTTTGTGCCTCAGAGTGGGAGCAATGCCAAAGCACGACCAAACACACCAACACACACACATGTTGCAAATAGGGCAGGTTATCTGTGCTTGGTGTATCACTACACACTCGCACAGGGGAGAAAATTCTATCTAATCAAGAATTAAAGACTAAATCCTTTCTTAGAGACTGTAATGCCAGAGGATAAGGCAGGCTTTGTGGTAAGCCCTCATTCCCTCCCCACCCCAAGCAACATATGGTCCAACCTGATAGATGGCTGCCATTGACTGCTATCATTCCTATTAAGACATATTTACACCAGCTTGTTCGGATTTCTGCGTATTACAATGGAACGTGGGGGAATTAAAAATTAACTACAGCTCTTTAACAAGGCACACAATCTGAAATTATGCCGCACTGCATCTTTTCATAACGACGAACACATACTTAGTATTTGGAAATGTGCGCAGCAGTGTGTAATTTGTTTCTCCTCTTATTTCTGAGTCATTGTTTGTGCGACTGTGTGGGAAGTAAAAGAGGCATTTAGGTCAGTCTTTGCCAAGATTCAACCTTCTAAGTGCCTCTCATACATTTCCTCGGAAGAATTCACAGGATAATAAATGTATTTCTTGTTTAAGAAAGATTTTAAAACTTTTAAGTTCTAGGCTTTGATTTTACCATTTTTGTGATTGTGTTTTCCTTTTTCTAAAAGAACAACTTATAGTGAAAGATAATGCAAACACAGCTGGACCAAAAGTAGTTCAACTTCTGACTAAATCATTACTGAAGTAAACATTGGTCCAGTAATAATAATTACAGTAATTGTTGAATTAAATGAAATGCTCACAAATTATTTTCTTGCTTATTTAATAAATGAGACCGGAAAGTGCTTTAGAAGACATCATCAAAAATTTTGCAGGTTTGCACTTATATGGAAACTAGGGCTGTTGTAAACGAATATTTTAGTAATCGAGTAATCAATCGATTATTCTTACGATTAATCGGCTAATCGGATAAAAAAAAAGATAAAATAAAACATTGGTAAATCTAACATAACAGCAGTGTTACTATCGCATATCAACATCAGTCCAAATTTTCACATTTGAGCTTCTCTAACAGTTACTTTTCTGTAGTTTAGAAAATTAACCTGTAATAATAATAGCTCACTTTGTTAACTTGAAGAAAAGTTATACAAAAATCTGAAATTAATTCAATGTAATAATAAAGAGGC
>CAEGAE010063000.1:0-83353 GCA_903067095.1 Girardinus metallicus | reverse complement strand
ATATTTTTTTTTTTATCTAGAATTCCCACCTTCATAATCATGTGCCCTGGGAAGCTTTATAAAGAGACAGAATGAAAACAAACAGAAAAGGAAAGGAGGCCGAGAACGGTAGAGTTAGGAGCAGGAAGAGCGGGAAAACATGCTCTTTGGTTGTGCTTTGCTGCAGCCAAGCTAAATCACATCCAGTTCAGGATGTAAACACACAAATCTGCCAAAATAGTTTAATTTTTTTTTTTTTTTGCTTCTTCTTCCTTTACACATTTTGATTTTTTTTGTGTGTGTGTGATTTGTGCAGCCTGCTTGTGCAGACCTCAGATGCTGGCTGTCCTGCTGGTTTTAATGTTGGAGTGTTTAGTTTGACTTGCAGCAGGGGTCACCAGGACTATGCAGCCCTGCCGGCTCCTCCGTTCACGGACACAAACGTTCTGAGGCATAGTCGTAGAAATACACAAAGTGTTCAACAGTTTTCCTTTTTGGCAGGGGAAATTTCGCTGTATTTTTGCCATCGCAAACTCTCTTTTTTTTTTCTTGAGGAACATATCGATGGAGAGCTTTTAAATACTTTTAATCCATTCAACTCATTGCAAATCTTTCCTTTACAAAGCACTATAGATGTTGAGCACTTTAAGTTTTCCCTTCTTTTTGTCACACTTAAATGTTTCAGCTCATTAAACTTTTTTGTCATGCAAAGATAACAAGAGTAAAACGTAACTAGAACTTGGCTGACAACATGAAATAGGGCAAACAAAAAGCAACATGTTTAGGGAAATTCAACAGATGAGAAGCAAAATTGTTGCCTTCTGGTAGTTTGGAAATGGTGGCGAGACTTTCGAACTCCAGAAAACTGCATTAGGAACCATTATCTACTAATGGTGAAACATCACACTGTGGCGAACCTTCACAAGAAAGGGTGATCTACCAAAATTACTCCGAGAGCGATTTGTCGACTCATCCAAGAGGTCACAAAAGATTCCACAACAATATCTAAAGCACTTCAAGTCATTGTTCAATAGCAACAAAGATATTGGGCCAGTTCCGAGAATTGAAAATGCTTCTTTTGTTAAATGTCATAGTGTGAACAGGTTTATACAAATTTAGAAAGCTAACCTTTGCTCAAACGTTGACAGGACTGACAGAAGCCAAACAGAGAGGCTCTCATAGAACATATCCTAACATACCTAGTTAAGGGTGTCACCTTAACTAGGTAATCAAAAAGGATTAGAGCTTTAATTTTTGCAACTTTTTAGTAAACGCCTTAAATGAATCCCTTAAGTCTTTGTGTGTTTTTTTTATTCATCGTGCTCCACAAACCCACAAGGTTTGATCAGGCCGAGCCCTGTAGTGGATTTTATGTGTTTTTCCCAGACAAATAAACAAAAAACACATACCTCTGTCTCAGCTTTTCTGCTGAGAAGAATCAGGTGACTGAACTCGGAACAGAATGGGCCCACTGTATTCATGCTATGGAAACAAACTTGTCTCCCAGGCTAACTGGATGCAGAGTTTCTCTTGCGTCCAGACGCACACTATACGAACACACAATCGGAGCCTATCATGGGGATTTGATTTCTTGCATTTGACCCCGAGGGCTTGCTGAGATTGAAAAAAAAAAAAAAAAACAGAAGAGGAGCAATTGAGCTGAGATAATTCAACAGTCAACCGCTGATGCGCTCTTGTCATGCTTATAACCCAAGGCCTGAATATATATATTACAAGTCAGGCATCTGTCACTTTGAGCTAAGCATGTGTGGGCTTCTGCATGTGCATGGCAACCAGAGCAACATGACACCAAACACTGAGAATATAACCTAAAAATGCTGCTGTCATATTTGAATATTTATGCATTTTGGTGCCAGAATAAATCTGTGCTTTGGCAGTTTGCCATGTATCTGTCAGAGTGTCACCTTAACTAGGGAATCAAAAAGTTTGCAGCAGCAAAAACAAACAGCGGTGCAGTGAAAACTGCTGTTTATGAACTGTGCGCAGCAGACACCATAGCTGGGACTTTTACCACTGAGTAACGTTTGACCCGAGGACAGACGGGTCAAACATCTGCTGGAGCCCAAGTCACAGTGAAGTTTAAGCAGCTTACTTTAATGCAGACAGTCGGCGATATAATTGCAGTGTGTGCACGCGTCCTTAAAAATTCTTTAATTAATTTAAAAAATGCAAGCTGGCCTTAAATACATTAATCACAAGTCTTAAATCTTGTCAAGGCATGTCTATTTTATCTTGTGTGTAGTTTTTTTTTCTATCAGGCAAAAGTTTAAACCTCTTCGGCACCAGATCTTGTAAAAGCAAGTGCTGAGGACCCAAATTTGGGTCCTCTGATTATGGAGAGGTTAAGTCATGCAGACATCTTCATTGCATACTGTGACTTGAGGCAGTTGCGGCTAACGCTAACTTTCTGCTAATATACCCTTGATGGCCTACTAGCAGAGGTGAGTAGTAACTAGATACATTTACTCAGTTACATGTAACATTTTGGAATAAATGTACTTTTAGGAGAAGTTTGACCACACCATATTTTTTTCTTTTACTTGAGTAGTAATATTTTGAAGTATCTCTAATGTTACTTGAGTGGCTACTGCTAGCTAGTTAGTTTAAGCTAGCTGGCTAACAGCTAAAACTATTGTGGGTAATTGTAAATTCATAGGTCGTCTTCACAAACAGCTTACTTTTGTTGCCAGCCCATAAGATGTTACTTCAACTCGAGTAAGAATCTGAAAGTGCCATTTCCTCTTCAATAGTTTTTCTATTCTTACAAAAAAAAAGTGCTTTTGTACATTTTTACATACAGAGCTTGAACTTCATTCTTAGTGGTCTTAAAAAGTGTTAAATTTGAGTTGGTGAAACCTGCAGAAACCCTAAATTAACTGACTTCATGTTTCCTTGGAGGGAAAAAGTTAAAGGTCAACTCTTGACTCCTGACAGTTAATAAGTTGTTGCAAAATTAGCATCAATTAAAAAAAAAAAAAGGTTTTCATTAACATTTTCATTGGAAAAACTGGCTCATTGAGACTTATTTATATCCTTCGCAGTAATCAATATAAAATATTTATTGACATTACAGCAATCAAACAGTCCCTATAAGTGCTGATGATTTTGCTGATTTATGTCTGAGGATGAACTTCAAGTCTTTGAGGCTGGACAGCCTCTGTACCATCACCCTAATCTATAGCAACTCCCTCAGATTTTCTATCATATTCAAACTGGGACTCTTGACTGGGCCACTCTAAAAAAATTTAAATTACTTCCAGTCAGAAAAAAAAACATATGTAAAATAACAAAATTCCTTTTTACTTAAATCCACAATTTGGTATTTAACTGTAAGGAGTGCAGGTGGTTCTGCTCAGCTCAGAGTTTTTCTTTACTGCTTTTTTTTTTTTGTCGTAATTGCGCTTTAAATGCCGCCACCATCAGTCTCCCGGGTGAAAACTCCTTGACGCTGAGTGACCTGCATGTGCAGGGAAGGACAAAATGTCCCATTCAGGACGGTGTGGTTACAGAATTAAACGCAGGCTACACATGTCAGCGTGTGTGCATCAGTAAGGAAGTCAAAATCCTGAGTATGATTTTGCAGCTTCCTGTCTCTCCTGAAAGTCGTGACTCCAATAAAAGTCGAGTGAATGACTGGTACATATTTGATTAAAAACCATTTAATAAATTGCCCTAATTCCGATTTTTAAAAATTGGGTTATTTTGGTGTTTCCGCTGTCTTAAAAGAATGAGGTTTGGGTCACATATGGGCAGGAAAGTTACATTTGGGACACTTTTTCTGCAGTGTGAGCACAGCCTAAGTCTAATAAGGTCACTGAAAACCATTAGTGATTTTTGTCTGTACCTACAACAAGCCTGCAAATGTACAGAAATACAGGAAGGACTAAAACGTCTGAATAAGTACAAAATGCAAAGTTTCATCTTAAGTAACCCTGAGATTCTGTTCACTGTGTCGTCAGCGTGAGGTGACTTTGACATTTTTGTTAGTTTGAAATGTGTTCAAACTAATAAGAATGAATTCTGAACGCTTACTTTCTGAATGCAAGTTAGATTATTTTATCCAGGAGACTAGCAGTTCAACCGCAAGACTAATGACCTTTCATCTGGAATCAACAGTATCAGTATTATTTCAATTATCTAGTAATAATTAGATAAGTCCACTGTAAACATGACAAAGTTTTTATCTCTACATAGCACACCCTTATCTTAAGGATGATGTACCCTAGTTGACCAGGATTTCCGATTACGGCTGCAGACTAGAGAACTGAGCTCAACTTTGTTCCACTCAAATCCTGAGAAAGAGCGGATTTTGCCAGCGTACTGGAAAACAGAGATGCCAAACTTCAATAAAGCAAGTAAAGGTTAATCAAGATTTGTGACACAAATTAAGTTAACAAACTGAACTCGGGAAAACAGAGCTAGCGTAGAGACAACTAGTTAGCTAGGGCTAGCAACTTAGCCCTGGAGCGTGAAAACGAATCTGTTGGTGCTCTTTTACGCTGTTAGCTGCAATAAGTTTGAATTTTTGACATGGTTGGATGATATTTTGAACTTTGTTGTGGAAATGAAAAAGAATTGGTTCACTTCACGGGGATTAACACGAATGGGGGGAAACGGGAGCGTCCTCTGGACCTAGCGCCTCTGAGGTGCAAGTTGCAGCTGGAGAGCGCGTGTAGAACGAACGAAACAAAAGTTCCGCCAAAAACTTTGATTATGAAGTTTCAGACCTACAATCAGAAAATTATTGTTTTGACAACAGCTCAAGAGAAAAAAGAAATTCTCTACAAGAATCAGTGCATACGGTTTTACAGCAACCTCGCATCTGATTTAGCTATTTTACAAGAAACACATACTAGGGACAAAGATAAAGCACCGCAAAGATGGCAGGAGACAATTTATACAGCATCATCAACAACACAAGCTAGGGAAATTATGACTTTAATTCACGGATCAATACAGTTTCAGCTATCAAACACAAACGCCAAGTACTAACAAGACAACAGGGGCCATATATTGTCACATGTCCAAGAAGAGACAAACACCCTTGGGTCAATAAATCAATATCCCGGCCATGTTTATAGAGCTGGGGCAAGAACAGTAGTTAAACTGTAACTACTGCTTGGCTCAGCAGTTCATTAAAAACCGATTTGTTTTGAAAGAAGTTTTATCTCAATCCCTGTGAAACTCAGGAATGTCAACAGTACAAGTTTTTCGAACAAGTAGCACATTGTCCAGGTTTCCCAACTACCAAATTCCTGGCAGAAATGTTAAAGCAGGGGTACAACAGGATTATTTCACTTTGTTGTGTTATGTCATAAAAAAACAAACAAGTCTATTACCTAGTAACATTACACAATTAGTTGACGGATAAAACATGGTTGTGGATTCATATTTTACACACAAGTTAAAATGTTCAATTATGAGGATGGAAAATTAATTACAAATCTGTGAGGAAAAGTCAGAGATTTCCTGTCAGTATTGGCCTCAAAATCCAACATGGCCGCCTTGCATAAAAACCTGAGTGACGGCTGTTACAAAATAAACGGGAAAAAAAGCTTTTATTGGCATTTTTGATTATTTGCATGTCATTTAACCGGTCACACAATCTAAAGTGATGTTTTAGAAATATAATGTAGAGCCTGCATTATATATCATAACTCCTACTTGCCCAGATCCAAGTTCCCGCTTTTAGAGATATTGAACTTGATCATCAGACTTGATCATATTTACCATACAACAAATTTCTCCTCAGTGTCATTAAAGGAACTCCAAATACCAGCAGTGGTGCTAGTACCTCTGTTTGAGTAACACGGTTTTTCGGTTTTTGCACTCTTGCAATATAGTACTTAACAATACTATAAAAGAAATGATTTTTTTGTCAGAGTGATATATTGTGAACTAAAAGGCAATATATTTAATTGGCTGACGCCCTCGGAGAGTAGGCGCTACCCAGCCCAGTCCGACCTTTAGCTCATAACTGAATAAAAAGAAACAGACTGGGCATAAATGGCATCCGTGGGAGAGTTTCATGACTAAAAAGAACACAAAGGCCCTTCTCACATTTGCCAAGAACATCTTGATCATCCCCAAGACTCTTGTAAACGTCTTCTGCGGACTGTCAAAAATCTGCCCTAAAACTAACACAACATTTCAGAAAAGCGACATCATAGCTACACTCAAACACGGTGGTGGTGACGTGATGGTCTGGGGCTGATTTGCTACTTCAAATAATTCACGGAAGCTTGAATTCTGCTGACGGAGAACGTCGAACCATCAGTTCATGACCCTTAAACTCACGTGGGTTATGAAGAAGGATCATGATTCGAAGCACACTGTCAAGTTCTCCTCTGACGAGTTCAGGAAAAACAAAGAGAAGATTTTGGATTGGCCTTCTGAAAAGGTGCAGGCAAAAGCAAAACAAAGCAAAATCGTACTCTGCAAATTGTTTTTGCGAATGTTTTTCTTCTAAATTTATGCTTGGTTCTGTATTTGCGTTGAGGTGATTTGGCAAATTTAATTGAGGGATACGTTTATCTTTTGTCTTCCTTCCTAGACTAAAATCTAAACACAAGAAAGCAGACCTACTTAAAAACTTTTTTGTGTGTTTTAGTGGAATTAGGGCCTCTTCTTAAACTTTACAGACTCAATATACCAGTACATTTGCTGCACACTTACAGATGCTGCCTAAAGCTACCACTTCCCATACACTTTCACTCATGAAGAAGCCCTTTTATCTGGTTTGTAGTCAGAGGCTAATGTTGTTTAACCGCACAAGACATGCAAAGGGGACAACTTTTTGGCTCTGAGCACATCAAACAAGGGCAAAACCTGCACCCACGCCTGCAATGGTGAACCACTTTTCTGTGTGTATGTGCATAGAAGCGCGTGAGGCGGCGGAGGAAACGACCAGCTCTAACAGAAAACAACAAGTAAATGTCTGGCTAAACCACAAGACAAATGCCACTTCCAGTCCAACATGAGAGCAATGAAAACCAGGGTAGCAACTCTCTTGTTTCTCACATATAAACAAGCTGATGTGTAATACTTTAATATACAGGTGCGAAGTCTGTAAAACTGAAACAAAACTGAAATTGCGTGACAGCGTTGTCAGGAAGATAAATCAGCAGAGTCAGCCCCAGCCACTTATCTCTCCTATGGACATTAAGCATCTGTTTACGATAAATACACACACACACACACACACACACACACACACGCACGCAAATGCACAGTGAAACCAACCCCTGCATGCCACCTGGGTCAGATCCAAAAGTACATGCCCCCTTATATGATGGATGATGATGCATTTAGCTTTTGATAAGCGTTAATGAGGTTGTATTTGGTTGATTATTAACCAGCTCCGGGATCGTCAAGTAAAGCGAACGCCGGCTAGAGTTAGTTTTATATGCACTGGCACAAAGGAAAGCTTATTTCGTGTTGATTTTCAGCTCAGAGTCCAGCTATGAATGAGAGCAAATATTTGTCTTTGATACAGTTGATATTGGTTTCATATTTTGCATGTAGAACAACATATAATCACATATTTTGACTGTACAACAACGCCAGTCCTGACATTGAAGGAGCAGCTGATTGAACTTTACAAAATGCGCTCAATTTGAAGTAAGACAGGTTTTAGTCCACTTTTTCTCTAACAAGATTTACCAGGTCATATACAACTGAACTGTATGTGACTCTGTATAAGAGTAGAAATGATTTTGTATCTTAGCATATGGCAAATCTCTCCATTTTTTTACATTTTTAATTTATTTTCCTCAGCAGTATCTTTTTTTTTTTTTTTTGCTACATATTTTTCAATTCAGTCTTTTTAAAATCTGGAGTCGAATGTCTACCAACCTTCTAACTAATATCCCAATATCTCCTCTCTTAGCCACAATCAAAAATAGAAAATAAGGGAAAATAAGTAAGGCACATGTCTATTGAGCTTCAAAAGTCAAGAAGTGCAAGAAAATACCTTCTCATCTAACTTGTGCATCTACAGTTAAAACAACAACAAGTTTAATAGCACTGCAGACCCAAGTGTATCTTGGTACATTAGGGGAGTGTACAGTAAGCAGCATGGTAAAAGAAGCAAAATCAAACTTTTTGTAAATGGTATCTACATCTATATGCCAACATCCTGTTGCTTGGAGAAAAGTTTTAAATGTGTCAAGTTTGCCAAACTCTACCAAGACTTGAACTGGACCCAAATGTTTGGAGAAATAGGCCTAGATTGATATTGTTTGGTATGTCACAACATAACATGGATATATGTCTCACTCCCACTATTAGGTATCGTGGTGGATCTGTGATGCTTTGTTTTTCCAGACAATCTGAACTCGGTCACTGTGGCATCATCGGCCATCTGTAACATCAGAACATTTTACATAAAAGTCAGGTTTCAAGGAAACAGAAACTGGGTCAATAGGTCCGTTGGTGAGGTAATGATTGAACGCGTGTGGAAGACACTGAAAGTGTCTGCACTGAGAGCTACCTGGATAAAGATGACAGTTTACCTGTTCCCACTGATGTGGTTTCCCCTCATTTAAATTATATTAGCTCTCATCATGCTCAATAAAACGGACTCGTTTTATCTTTGGACTCCGTCCACAGATGGGAGATGGGCTTTTGTTTCTTGGCTGCAGAAAGATATACCTATGGCTGATGCTATGAAGTTTCTTTTTTTAAATAATGGAATTTTATATAGTTACTGTTTGGGATGGATGGTGCTATGAGAAGCTGATTATTCCTTCTTTTAGCCTAAGAATCAGATTTAACTCAGACTTTTAGGTACAAGATCTAACGACAGCGTTGGACTGTTTATTGGTCATGTACATGCTTTCCACTTGCTGCCCTCTCCCCTTGCAGGAGTAAGTTTTAAGAGAGAAGAGAGCAATGCAACATTTGTAGAATACCTCTCATTTCTATGTGCATCCAACATTTCCTGTACTCTTTAAAATGGTCTTTATCAGTAGTACTCCAGACTTCCTGAAAGTCTTAGAAAGTATTTTTTTTATGGACTTCTGCAACTTTTTCTCTCATTTTTGGCCCAGTCCTTGGACGAGCAGTTATTCATCACCTTGGAATTCAACCCAGGATGTAATTTTTGCTCTTTCTCTTTCTTTATCTTTTATTACATGACCTTAAGTGAGTCGAATGAGGCCTGCAGTGTGTTAGATGTTGTTTTGGGCTCTTGTGTTGCCTTCTTGGTGAGTCGTTGGTGCATTTTTTCAGTACTCTTTGGTCTGCCAGTCACTCCTGAGAAGATTCACCATCAATAGTCCATATTTTCTTTGTGAATAATGTCTTTTACTTTGCAAGCTTTTCCAGACTGATAGGCAATATCTTTACATAAGAGCATTGTGTGTTGCTTTTTGAGATATTTTGGCCTACTTCATGCTAGAGTGACTCTTGAAGTGATATCTTGATTCTACAGGTGAGGAAAAAATCAGGCCTGGGTTTGGATGATGAAACTGAATCAGAAAATATGCTTGATTGTGATTTATGAAGATGGTCTGAGATGTTTAAATGTGAGAGAAAAACATGGAAAATCTTCTGGATGGGGAAATTGGTTTGTACAGCATAGAACAGGCTTAATGTAAGAGCCACTGCAGAAAGTAGGACCCTGCAGCACTTTATAGATTCAGCAAATACAGATATAACACTAGATGAATTTGAAATATCTTTACAATTCATAGATTAGATTCAAGGAATCCATTTGTATACAAAAGGTTAAACCTCAAGAAAGAGCTATCAATAAACACCACTTCAAATATAAGAAAGTTTGTCTCTACAGGAAGTTGCCCTTATTAAAAGTAAAGCCAACAACCTCAAGACTGTAGTGGGACAATCAAGTTCTCTTTGCTTCCACATAACATTTATCAGCATTCGCAAAGGGAGGCCACAGTAGCTGGTGAATATGAGTGTTTTTACCACAACTTCCACTCTTCCTGGTAACCACACAGAATACAGAGTACATTACTGATGCAGTAATTTTATGCCAGAGAGATTGGAAGACAAACAGTCAGGCCACAGCATAAACGGAACCAGAGTATGAGCTGTGGCTGTTGTTCATTTCCCAACCTGTCTGTCACCCAGGCCATTTTTGCAACTAACTGCGTTCAGCGTTTCCTCTATGGCTCCGAGAGGCCCATAAAACGGGCCATAATTGTTATGTAGATGAGCGATGAGGTTATGTCCTTGCGTGTATAAATATATCTTTATACAAGGGCATGGAAGGTAATGAGCAGTCATTATAATAAAGGTTGTTTTATATGGCACAATGAGTCACAAGCCAAAGACTCTGACACTGGCGCACAAATACACACAAACACATCGAGTGCTGGTTGTTTGCTTTTTGTGCAGATTGCTGAAACCAAAGCAACTCACTTGTCTGCTTGGGAACAAGAGATAAATAAAGAGGCAAAGACAGAGACAGAGAGGGACTAGGCTGAAAGAAGTGGCGCAATCCTACCACCCAGCTGCAGGAATGTCTTGGCTTTTGCAAACATCCTCTACCTTCGGTGCAGGAAGAGAGGGAGGACTGGTGTGTTTGGCAGAAGCACCATGTAACGCAAACAAAGGCTGCAGTAGTTTGTGAATATGAGAAGGGGAAACCGCTGCAACGAAAGCAGCAATTATGTTTTGACATTATCGGTGTCGGTTTCATTTTCTTGCGCCAAACTGCTGGAATCACACATTTAAACCCTCTGGTTGGCCTGCTGTGATCTTCATTCTCGTGCACAGATCCTCAAAACACCATCATAGGACATGCATGCTGAACTTTTAGCCACTTTGAAGAGGAAACAAAAGTTTATAAAAAGGGTTTATTATCCAGATACCGTTACCATTGTGATTGATTAGTTTACAGAAATTATCTGGTTCTGTAATCTGTTTTCCTGTAATTTTAATAAATGGAAAATTCTGCACATCATAATTCTCAGTTCTATTGGTGATAATAAGTCACAAGACTGATGCAGTGATGCAGCATTTCAGCCACTTTGTGGATGGCGTCAGCGTTAAAAATGGTCATAAATGGACAGGTTGAACATTTCATCAACACTGGAATAAAAAACACACATCAAATTTAAAATAGAGAAATTTTCTCTTAAGTGTACAGACAAAGGTGGTGATGTTAGGAGAGACATGTATGAATGGGCTTTATTTGTAAATAAGTTGAGTTTATTTAAAGCCTGGTTGTTGCCAAGCCACAAAATAAAAATAAAATAACTTTATAACATTACATAACAGAAAACTAAACTTGAATCGTGCTGGTTAGTTTGGTTTGTAGTTTAGATTTTTTTTTTCATGTTTGACTTTTTTGGGGGCAAAGAAATTCGACCAATAGATGTCAGTTTGCTACCGACTTGTCTTGTTGAAAAGGTGAGCTAGCTTCAGCAGATAACAATGAGGCTTAACAAAGCAAAGCAAGTAGGCTCCGTCTTATCATTTTGAGTTTTCAGTGACTTTCCTTGGAATACGCAGTACCTGAAAAATGACACGTCATTTTGGAAATCTGCCAAAGTGCAGGGAAAGCTTATTCTACATTGTCTAGATTCTGCACATATTCTTAGCTCCTTTCTTTAAAAAAGTGAGGCCACCACCACCTTAATTGCACCACTCTACAGCTGCACTCCTTGCATCAATAAAGAGACATGTCAACCAGGACATCCCATTGACGTCCAATCTCATCCACCACTGGCACCAGGAAACCTTTTAACTACCTCAGTGACCTCAAACTTGGTAATGGACGCTTTCCCTCTCCGTCCTACCCTGTCTCGTCTGTGTACTTGGTCATTAATTGAGTCCTCACTGAGTTGTCAAACAGTTTTCCAGGACTTCGTTGAGGCCAACCAAAGGTCCTTTCCCAAGATAATCCTCAATTACTCCCAAAGCTTTTGCTTCTTCAGCCACAAAAACTGAAGTCCTTTTGGCTACCTACTACCTGGAGTTCCTTAATACAACTAAGTCTCTCTTTCTACAGCTTGATGTCTTCCATCATTGCTGGTGTCAACCAACAGGTCCTCTGACAGGCACCAAAGCCCTCCTGAAACATGTAGCTGCAACTGAGGTCTTGAACAAGACCCATCCAGACCATGTGCCCAACCTCCATCATAATTTAAATTCAATTTATAGTAAGTCAAGGTTCTTAAAAGAGTTGTTGTTGATGTTGATGGCTGTGGGCAGGCAGGCAGGCTATCATGTTGTGGTTTGTATTACATCTAATCTGAAGAATCCTCTGTTGTTGTGCATAGCAGTCTACATTTTCTTGATTATATGAATAATTTTTCTTTGTACCATCATCTCCAGAGGTTTCACAGTAGTCCTGAGTACAGAACCTGCCTTATTAATCTGGTTGTTTAGCAGTTTAAATTTTGGTTCTCACGCTACTACCCCAACAGCGATGACATTCTCAGCAACAGACTTCTGAATTATACACAACATCTTGTTTCAAACACTGAAGGATGTAGATTTCCTCAAGAATTAAAATTTGTTCAGTCCCTTCTTGTAGATGGCTTTATTGTTTCTTCCTAAAACTTTTTTTTTTTACCTTTGTCTCTTACTCCTTTTCTCTAAGAGTAAGAGAAAAAGGGTACTCTTAGTGTAACATTTTTCCTTATTCCATTTTACTATGAGATTATCTCCTCTGTTCACAAAAAATTTGAAATTGGGAGATCAGACCTTTCAAAATAACCGAGGTCAAAAGTCCGCCACAAAACTTATTTGTTTGCATCTCATTTTGGGTCATTTTAAAGGTATATTTTGGATAAACGTACTTCTAAATGATCCCTAAAGACCCCTATAGGCAAACCCTACATGTTTACACATGACACTGAAGCGCTTTATATCCACAACGACCACTTTATGAGCCCAGTGGAATTCAGATAAGACTTTTCAGCGATAGAGAGAAATGCAAGTTTGAGCCCAAAAGTACTGGAACAGAAGACAGATTACAGTCACCTTTGTAGCAGGTTAAACATTTCTTCCACGTGAAAATGCATTTAATATTAAAGTTGGAGTGTTTCTGAGATGTAAGACGTAACCCTCTAAATACCGTAAAGTAACACATGATCAGTCTGCTGGAGCATTTCTCATATTCATCATATTATTACAGCTGAAGGAGCTTACTCTCTCATCTAAGCCACTCTGTAAAAAACAAAGGAATGGTTTTATCACCCTGCTCTTTAATGTCCACAGTTGTTAAGGAACGCATCCACTTCTGGCCAGATTGTTGGTCAACTTCAAAGGCGGCAGACTAGCCGGAGGTCAGTGGTCAAACTGTTTGTCTTCCTCACAGCATGAGTGCAGTCAGTGGTCCGTGGAGAAGGTAGATGGAATGGGAGATTAGTTGGGATTTTATCTGGGGAGTGTAAGCTTTGTTCTTGGGCTCGCGTTCAAAATATTGTTTATGCCATTGGTAATGGCATCGGTGATATAAATCTTAGATAAAGAATCAGGGAGAGACACAAGCTCACTAATAAGAAAGTATTAGACTTCTTGTTGGGTTCAGACGAGACGACATATTGAGTTTCTAATGTGGTTCGGATCAGTATTTTGTAGAAACACTTTTCATGGGATTTGTTTCACCTTTGCAGACCTAGAGACAGAAGTTTCTGCAAACTCTTGGAAAAATAGCCTAATCAGAATGGATGTGTCCCACTGTTCACAAGTCAAGAGCGCTTCTGAATATTGCTTTTCTACTCTTGTTAAAGAGTTTGATTCAGACATTGGCTAGGTTGTTCTGACATGTACACACCATTACACTTTAGGGTTTGTTCCCCTAGAAAGCTAATCTCTATCCCAGTGTCAAGACTTTTGCAGACTCCAACTTTCCAAGAAGTTTCCTTTTTAAACTCCATTCATATTAACTCTGAGCAGCATTCTCAGTGTATGATGCTAAAGCATAGTTATAAAATCAATGTGTAATTTAGTACATTTATGTCTGTGTTTTTAAAAATGTTACATTTCCATTCAACTTGGCGCTGTATCGGATCAGAATTGGCTGATACTAAACCTCAGCTATATTGGTATCGAAAAGGAAAAAAGTGGATCGTGTATCCCTGGTTACATTCATAAGGCGGCTATTTCACCATACGGATGTTGTGCTCAAGTTGGTGTGTGGTATTTCTCCCAGACTTTTTAATTTTGGTTTCATCTGACCAAAGAACCTTCTTCTATGTGGTACCTAACTTATAATTGTACTGGAAACCAGTTGTGGACTTCTGCTGTTCCTCCAGGGTTCTAACGTACTTTCAGCAAACCGTCTAGAGGGCAATTGCTAGTTTTTATTTAGAGGACTTTAAACACACTTTTCACGTTTTGAGCACCAGGCATCCTTTTATTTCTATTTCTACTTTAAATAAATCTATCACATAAGCCCCCACAAAATACATTGACGTTTGTGGCTCTTATATGCAAGGTCAAACTGGATCATCATATTGTTTGACAACATGCTGCTGACCAGTGGACAAAATTGTCTTTTTTTTTTCTTTCTTTTTTCAGGTTGGAAACTCTTGTTTTTGTAACTAACATTTCAACCTCAAAGCCAACACCCTTAAATTTTTGGAGGTGAACATTTATCTCCTCCAACCACCAAGCCATAAGTCTTCCCATTGTAGGAATTTGCATTGGAGCCCTGGGGCCCAAACTCCTTGTCAAAACAGGACATACTAATGCAGCCATTAAATTGAAAGGAATGTGGGGAGCACGTCTCATAATTTTCTCTCCCTGTCCCACTCTGCCCCAAGTGCCTTGCATTTGCTTTTGGAGGAGCAAAATAAAAGACAGACTCCAGATCGCATGCTCTGGGTTTTGCCTGCGCTGAACCTAAAGGGCAAACCCGTGTGTGTAAGTGAAGGAATATTAGGTGATTATGAAGGGCATATGGAGAGGACAGGGAACATATTTCACAAGCGCTACAGATCAAAGGGTGGCAACATGGTCGTCTCTCCCACCCTCCACTTTTTTCTCTGTACCTCTCCTTTCCTCTCTGTTCTTCTGGAGGGGCTCGTAAAGTCCACTAATCTAATTATAGCCTGCCTAAATAGACTAAGTGGAGCCTCGTGTAGAGTGAGGGATAACTGGGGTATGAAAAATCTCTCAGACCTTTCAACCCTCTTACCAAATCCTCCTCTTTGGAGCGTGGAGCTCACTTCTCCGAGGACGGGGCGTTATCTCCAAGAATTAGAACAAAACTCATTCAGGGTAATCATGCTGGCATAAAATAAGATAAGAGGAAGGCAGCAACTGAAAGATAAGATGCAGAGATAGGCTAAATTGGATTTTAATACATTTAGTAGAAAAGTGCTGGATTTTACAAATTTAAATACATTTTAATCAGACAAGAATAAGCCTCTATGAATAAAATCTTTTTGCTTTAAGGGTTTAATTTATTGCTAAGTCTACAACTAAATTGCAGATCTTTTTTTTTCATTGCATTTGAGAAAGCTTTGACTCATTCAGACTATTTTAATGTCTCCACATTGGAGAGTTTTCTGGCATCAATAGCGCATTTAAGGTCATGCCACATGAATTTGACTAGGCCACTTCAAAATCTTCATGTGGTATTAGTTGTTTTTTTTTTTGTTGTTGGTTTTTTTTGAGCTGTCCAGAGTTGGTGTGCTTTGGATCATTGTTCAGCTGCATAAGCTTAAGCTTGAACTTGAGGTCGTGAAATGATAGCCAAATTCTCCTTGCATAAAGGAGAATTTATGTCATCCAGGTGCTAAAACCGCGAAGCAGCTCCAGAACATCCCATGACCACCACCGTGTTTGGCTGCTGGTAGCACATGACTGCAGAAACCAAACCTGGGTGTGATGAGTGAAATTGTCCTTGGCTTTCAGAAAATGTGGCTCTCGACTTTTACTCAGTTTATCTTTGCTTTGAAATTTTGTTTGATGACCTGAAAAATAAAAAAAAAATAGGTGAAAACAGAAAAAAAACTCTGAGCACCAAGTATAAGAAGTAAGTAGGGTTTGAGCAGTGCGTGTCCACTGCTCAAACTTGAAATTGGGAGTACTGAAATAAAACAGAGAGGTCTTTGAACTGTGTCAAAAGTCAGCCTGGTTAAGGTTACTGCAAGATGTTGTTGCCGATAACATTAGTCACGCTGTCATCTTGACACAGCAGGTTTGCCGTCGCGGCCGTTTCTGTTTAGGTTGTGGTCTAATGGTACGTGATTTTACTACTGAAGGGTGTGGCTGTGCTCAAGCAAGCACACTGCATGCCCAGAGCGCAAACACAAAGCTTGTAGTTTTTCAAGAGCCACTTATGAGCATTTGTTGCACACGCCTTTGTGTTTTCTTTATATTGCATTTTGGGCATCAACAGCTGAGAGTGATTAAATACAAAGTGTTCAACAGATGAAAATAATCTTACATAGTTTTTCATTTCAGATTTTCCCTTCTAAGCATATTAGATTGGAAAAAGATAATTTGTTAGCTGATTCAGTTTTTACTGTATGGGCTGTTCCTTGTTGTAAGTGTTGGGTTGATTATATTTTTTAAACTAATATTTGCAAAGTTCACATATATTAATCTAGGTGCCATTTGTTCAACAGTACTGACACAAATAACAGTTAAAGTTCTTGTTCATACGAAAGCATTAGCAATGTAAATGGGGCGGTTTCCATGGCTACAACCTCAACAACCCTGGTCTCCCTCTAGTGGTGGATAACAAGTGTAGAAACTTAACATGGTAGCGTTTGCGCTTAAAATTAGCAATCAGAATGAACAAGATAAGTAACACTGGAGGTATCTGTAAATGTTAGCTTTGGTTTTGTTATAAAAGAGAACACAAAAACGGCTAATTTATACGCTAGTATATGCTAGCCCCAGCATGTACTAGCTAGCCACAGCTGGAAGCAGGAAACATATCCACTGCTTTAAAAATAAGCTAAAATTCAATCATTTATCAGCTTTATTCACACTCTCAATACATTATGTATGCTAGCTTTAGCACTGTAGCTTAATTAGCCTTAGCAAAAAGTTATAAATGTATTCACTGCTTTAAAAATAAGCCAAAATTCAATCATTTATCAACTTTATTCACACTTTCAATATATTATGTATGCAACTTTTAATCCAAGTCACTGAATAAAACCACATTATGGACTTTCTGGATGACCATTCTTCCAAGTAAATGACAATATTTTGCAGAGTAAATATGAAAAAATAACCTGTCAGAACATCAACTTAGTTTGATTAGTTACTTTTTAAAAAAATTATCATTAAACCCTTATTTAACAAGGTAAATAAAGACGTCTTTCACAAGAGGCCAACAAAGGCAACAGCACAAAAAAACAAGAGAAGTGGACAGAAATAACAAAAAGACATTAGAAATATATAAATGCCAACAATTTGACAAAGTGAAGTAGTTGTGACAATAACAATTTAATAAAACAGTGGGAATTTTGGCAGCAGATTTGAAACACAACCACTGTTGACAGGATGTTTTTGGAGTTTTTTTTAATTACATAGATGTACTTGTAAACAAACATGTCCTTCGTGTTCCTGGCATAGACATCTGTCAGCTTGCTTCTACCTGATGAATAGGAAATGATAGGAAATCATCCAGTTTGAACCCAGACAGGAGTGCTTGTGAGTAAATGGGTTTGTACGCCGTGGGGTGAAGTGCAGTGTGTGAGGCTGTTGCGTGACTCACAGTAGGCTTAAGCTCCTTACATATCCTGTTTTTGTCAGGTTGCATACCAGAGGGAAAAACATTTACAGTAATCCACATAAATCAGGTTGTGCAGGTTGTGAGTAACTCTGCAACCTGTGGCACTTTGCTCAGTTTTACTCCATCACTTGCAGTACACCTTGGTCAGTTAAATACGTTGCCCCCTCATTCTTTGATTGGTAGTAAAATTCCACCCTGAAAATAAAAGATAAAATATTTTTTTTTATTTTGTCATGCCCTCAGTGTGATGATAAAAATAAATATTCCCTCTCTGACACACACAAAAAAAAGTAACCGGGACTATTCTTAAGTTCATCACCCTTGACAAAAACATCAGTTCTATCTGAAGGAAAGTATTAACAAAACAGGACGCTCATGATACCGCCACCACTGTGTTCCAGTATGGGTATGTTGTACTTTTACTTTTTTCTGTGCTGCACATACCAACGTCTGGGTTTGTGAGTCAGAAGCTTCATAAGACTGCACCTCATTCTCCCATAAGGTTTTAGCCAGGTCTGCATGTTTTCTCTGGAAGAAATGAATTTTGTCTTTCAGAATTCGAAGTCCAAACATATGGAGAATACTGGAGATTGTTGTTACATGTGGGACACAGGCGGTACTTGTCTAAAGCACATGTGTCAGTGTTGTTTTCGGCCAATTGAAAGCCGCCCATACAGTCTTTCTATCCATTTTGGAGAAATGTCCCATTTTTGCAAATTTCTCTCTTGTCCAAATTCTGTCTGCAATCATTGCCATCAGTCTTCAGTGTGTTGTTGTTCTGTTGATTTGTAACCTCTCTCCGAACTATGGCTTTAGCTAAAGAACACTATTGCGCAACCTTTCTCATTGTTTAAAGGAACATTCTGTGTTTCTGGAGCTTTGACAACATCCATCACGGATGCTGTGCCGGTCCACACCCAGAAACCAACTTCTGTTGTCATCCATTACAATTTTATTGATTTGTTTGACCTTGATATGTTGTTTGCCCAAGAATGAGTCTAGGTTGTCTTGTCATGGACAGATAACCGCATACACTATGTTGTTTATTTGCTTAACACATTGTTTCATATGTCTCAATGTGGCCTGTCAAATTTATTTTCTACGTAACTACACCACCGCCCAGTTTTCTTTCACATACGTACCTGCAGCTTTAAAGCAGAAACAGTGAGTACATGTAAAAGCAGTTGCTTCATCAGCAACAGCTTTTCTGTTAATTCATTCCTCGACATCTTTGCCACAAACCGCATTCTTCATATCGATTGCCTGAAGGAAAGGTGAAACAGGTTCTGGACTGACTTAGCCTGCATTTGTAGGCTAACCTGAAGATGTTTGAAACAGAGACACACAGGAGGAACAACCATGCACACATCCTCATATTTAAGTTGTCCAGGTCCTGAAGTAGCAAAGCATCCCCAGACCTCCACACTGCCACCACCGTGTTTGTTGGTATGTTGTCCTTGAATCCAGTTTTAATTTCCTGTCACATTTGGCCCTTACTGAAATATTATCTAGTTACTTTGTTGGTGTGTATTAATCGTTTTCTGACTTCAGCCACAAATTCCCATTTGGAATATTTATGAACTTTGACTGGGCCAATATAACTCAAAAATATGCCTCAGTCTAAAGCACATGTGTCAAACAAAAGGCTTGGGGACCAAATCTGGTCTGTCATAGCTTTTTACATGGTACTATAGATTCTAGACTAAACATTGAGTGTGCTTAAATATTATGTTATCAACCAAATCAATGCAGCTTTTATTTGTTTACTGCCAAATTATATTAATCAGTCCCTCCAGTTTCTTGAGAATTATTGTGGAAATTCACTCAAAATCAACAAATCCCTGCTCTTTTTTGCAGTAATACATAATTGGGATTTTTTTTGCTGATTTTTCTCAAAAATTGTCAAAAACTCCTTTACTTGTGCTAAAAAGCCTCAGCCTTAATTGATGTCAGATTATAGTCCATGATCTATACAGCGAGTAATAAAAAGTCATAAATAAATATTGCAAATATTTCCACTTTTATTTTTATTGGAAAAATCACAAAACGAATCACGAAATCTTGGAGGGACTGAAAAGAGGTTCAATAATATTATTTAACTTTAAGAGCTTATTGATATTTTAACAGTTTGTGAACAAGTTTTATCAATACATTCTGGCACAATAGGCCCTTTAAGAGGATTCATGATCTTGATTTAGCCCAAAACAAAAATGACTTTAACACCCCTGGTCTAAAGTGTCCATTCTGTTGTAGCTCACGCTGTATTTTTAGAATTTGACTTTCTGGAAGGTGAAGTTCCTCTCCAGTCTCAAGTCGTCTTCAACATCCAACCGTTTTTTTCTTTCTTTTCTCACAATCACTCTTCTTTGAGCTCCATTAATCTGTCCGTCATCAACTCGGACCAGCTGAATAAAAGCATGGCGAACTTATCTGTTGAGTTCACAGCTACTTACGGTTGTGCAGACTAATTCATAGGTGAGTTGTCTTTTCCAACTAGGCGACTTCTGACGTTACTGGATTTTATGTAATGGCATCAAATTAAAGGGTTCTGGATATATTATATTCCTTCCACTTTGTGTTGGTCGAATCCCAATAAAAACATATTGAAGTTTGTGGCGTAGCCTGACAAAATGCGGAAACGTTCAAGAATTAGGGATAATTCAGGAAGGCACTGTAGTCTGAGTTGGGATGAACACAGCATGAAAAATAAAGGGAGCACAGACTAAAGGGAAGTCTTTTCTGCAAGTACACAAACAGACGTAGTAAAGGGCGTCAGCTTGACTCTTCCTGGGTTCATGATAAAGAGTTCCCCCTCCCCCATAGGCATGATGTGCATGAGAGCAGACCACTGCGATAAACCAACCTTGATAAGATTACTCTCTGACACTCTTCCTATCTGTCCTCCTCCTCTCCTCTGCACTTTACTGTGTGTCTGCCTCCCTCTCTCCCACTCCCCATTATTGCCCCCCTGGCCACTGTAACTCCCCCCTCTCACCATCACACACACACACACACACGCACACACACAACCTTCATTCCTAAACACCCCCTGCACTCCTTACTTGCCACAAAGGGCATCCTAGCTCATCATACTTCAATTTATCTATTTCCTATCTTTCAGCTCCAACTTACTTGCCACACCCTTTTAACCCCCCAACTCCCAGTCTGGTTCACGCAGGGTTAAAACGTCATCATGAACCCGCCGACCCCGCATGGGGAACAGACAAAACAAAGATTTCCTATGTAAGATTTCAGTTTGTTAGTGTATGTTAACAAACTGTGGCCAAAGTAATGACGGGAGAAGATTAGGCACTCATTTTAAGAGAGATATATGGACGTTGAGAAAAATTTGACAGATGCTCCCCATAATTTTCGCATCGAGTCGCAAAAAAAAAAGAAGTCATTTAGGCAACTGTTGACAGATAATGAACGTGCTTCCCCCTGAGATTAAACGTGGATGCGCACTTATCTCTTAGTTCGAAGTGAGGGAAGTTACGAAAGTTGAATTCACCTTAACCTTTGGTGTTTAGCAATGGAAAACATTGCGAAACACCAATTCAAATGTGCATTGATCACATTCGAATTGTGGTCAATGCTACCACAATTCAAGTGCACACTCAGTTATGGAACGATCCTAAATGTTACAATGGTTAATGTGGTTAGCATCACTATTGATAGCATGTTGTGGCCACATGCTAGACTACTTCTGTTTTTTGTGCTTTTTATTGTCAAATGGAAATGTTTCAGATCATCAAATCTTAATTTCAGACAAAAATAATCTAAGTAAATACAAATAAACAGATTTCTAATTCTTATTTCATTTATTAAGGCAAAAAAGGCTGCCTTTTAATCATTAATTAAGTGTGATTAACAACCATATTTGATTCAACGTGACTAGCTAAATTTGTTAAATAAGACCAGTCTGACAACATGAAGTAGGCTTTAGATCTCAAAATTTCAAAAACAGGTGAGAAACAAAGTTATTGACAGTTCACGAAGCCATTTTTTAAAGGCTTTTGGGCTTCATCAAACACAAGGGAGAAGGCAAGTTAATGTATAGTAGATAGTACCATTCATATATGAAGAAGTCCAAAGCGCTTTAGAGGAACTATTATCCATAAATGAACAGTGGTGATTTCTCCCAGAAGAGGCCGGCTTACTAAAATTACTTGAAGAGCTCAATGACGGCCATAACAGCATCTAACAACCCGAGGTGTGACGCTCTGCAGCTCCTCCAGAGCTACTATGGAGCATATTTTAGT
Source organism: Girardinus metallicus (assembly GCA_903067095.1). NCBI lineage: Eukaryota > Metazoa > Chordata > Actinopteri > Cyprinodontiformes > Poeciliidae > Girardinus > Girardinus metallicus. Next base: position 61,414 of record CAEGAE010063000.1, on the reverse strand, counting down.
AATTATGAAGTTGTGCTTGAGTCCCTTCATTTTGATATTCTTAACCAGGATAGAAAAAATATCTGTGTTTCCATTATAAATGTGCACAAAACTTTGTCGATGCTCTGCTAATGTTGGAAAACACACAATTTCCCAATTGGGGTGTTTATATTAAATGAAAAAATGCTATTAAGATCACACGTGAATAAGTTTGCTCACACAATAAGTCATTAAAAAACATCCGGCGCCTTCATCCTCCTACCACTTCCTGTCTTCTTCTTTGTCTTTTCTGCCAGTAGCAACATCCAATTGTTGTCGTGAAGAAAGTGTGTTTCCGCGGTTCGCCTGAGCTAATTTATTTCCGCAATTCCAATTTGCGCAGTTTTATGGTCAATGAGAATGCAGCTAGTTTCTTGGGCTTGTCAGCAGGAGACATGACGGCCTGAACAGTTTATTGTGAGATGTTCAAAGCATAAGCTATCGTTTCAGAACCTGGCCCTGCTTTAAACTTCTCCAGAACTTTCTCCCTGACCCATCTCCTGGTCTTCATGAGGCTGTTTGTTCACTAATGTTTTCTAAAAAAAAAAAAAAAAAAGCTCAGAGTCCTTCAGAGAACAGCTGGATTTATACTGAGATTAAATTACACACAGATGGACTATTTACTAGATTTCGTTTGGCTGAACACAAACGCACGCCACACTTTATTCCCAAAAGGTTTGGAGAACCACGTGTCGTTTTTCCTTCCCCTTCCCAATTACACCCGACTATGTGCTGGTCTTGCACATAAAACCTTGAAGACTTAACTGTCGAGAGACAGAAAGAGACAACAGACAATGGCTTCTCTTTTTTTATAGTCAATATAAACGTCGTTTGCACTGCACAGAGGTTTTGATGTGGTCAGACGTCCGACTGAATCCGCGAAAGACAAAAACTGTGAGCAGCCGTAAAGCGGACAAACTCCTCGAGAGGCCGAGTTGATCTTTACTCAGCATGATTCTGACTTTATGAGGAGAAACCCACAGGAGCCCATTCGTTCCTCAGACTTGACCTGATCACTCAGCTTTGCCAGAGCTTCTAAAATAGGCGCGACCTCCAGTGCAGTTTTAAGTGTCCCTGACTCAGGATCAAGTCGGCCGACAAATTTACCCTCCATTAATGAAGATAATAATACCCTTTTGGGGCTATTTTCATCCAGCGGCGGTTGCCATCAGATACATTTTTAGCCTGTTTAAATGATTTGTGCTTTTTTCCAGCTCCTAGTTTCTGAGGGGAAATAGATGCTGACAGAGAGGCCTCAGACCGCAGCATGGCGCTACGTCAGGCCTATTAAAACACCAGAAGTTCACTAAATATAGGGAGCACTCCTCAGGTCACATGGTGGGCCCCTTCCCCACTCCCCCTCTTTCTTAGTGGAAGTGTGTGTGCGTGTGTGTTATCCAGGGCTTTTTTTCTTACTTCGTAAGAGCTAAATACCGTCATACGGTGATGATACTTGATTAACATTTAGAAGACAGACCATTCCTCATTTGATTCCCAACTATCTATTTTGTGGTCAACGTTAAGCCGTGTCTAGTCTTGAATCACTGCAATGCTATGTGTGTTTTAAATGGGGGAGCAGCAAAAAAGTCTCCTTACAGTATGTCTGTGGAACTTGGGTACAGTTGGAAAACAATTTAAGTCGCAGAATCGACCAGTGATAGTGGTAATAAGAAAATGAAATTTCACAAAGAAATCACAGAATGTGAATTTATTTTAACACGTCTACAGCGCCATTTGCCCTTAGCTTATCTCTCTTGTTAATTTTCCTTAGTTTTTCAGAATGCTGCATATCGTCAAACTAATTTTGATGATGGGTAAAGAGAACCTAAGTAAAAAAAAAAAAAAGTAAGTCTTTTCATCTGAATTCCCTTTCTAAGGGAAAAAGCTATCCAAGCCAACCTAGCCCCTATGTAAAACTATAACTGATGAGAAACAAAGTTGTTGATATTTAGGTTACAAATCCATATAAAAGGCTTCGGGACGCCACCAAACCACAGTGGAAATTGTTTGTTTGTTGACTTTATTGAAGCACGCAAGCAAGTCCAACTCTAAGTAGCTGAAAAAACGTAAAATGAAGGTTATGGAGTGGTCCAGTCAAAGTCCGATCCTAAATCTGACTCAGCTGCATGACATTAAGCACTTAATTTATTTTCGAAAGCCTCAAATCAAACAATTCAGGGCCGAGCGGGCCAAAATTCCTCCAAAGCAATGCGGCCGTTGAGGAAGGTGGACTTACTTGTTACCAGTTATTATTAATAAGCACTTAAAATAAAAATAGGCAGGTTTGGATAACATTTTCCATCAATAAATTAAATCATGATTTGAGAACTGAATTTTAGGATTTCCTTCTTGCATTTAAGGTTGACGGAAAACAAAAGAAAAGGAAAAAATCGTTAAGATATGTTTTCATGGCAGTAAAATTAACACATAAATGTTTCCACACTAACTTTAAATGGCCGATGCCTAACAAAAACATTTTTTTTTGTGTCTGTCTCGAGACACACGTGTCCCTAGTAAAACCTGTAGCCGTTCAGGTATCACCTGCTATTCTTCCTCTACCAGCTTAGCTGTAAGGAAATTAAGTTTTGTTCTGATCACTTCCTCTTGTTAAACTTGCCCGTCCTCACTTACCGTAGGTCCAAACAAATTTCCACGTGCCGTTGAAGTTCGCTTGCAGGGTTGTCAGTTATATGCCTCGATGCATGTGGAAACTATAAGCAGTTGAACAAGTTGTACGTCTTCTGTAGTTGCCTTACAACTTGGTGGTAAGGCAACGGAAAAACAGGTAATAAAGACAAAAAAATTTGACCAACTGCCAGATATCGTGTAGGGACATATAAGGAGTCATATCGAGGGAAACTGTTCAGTTTTGTTTTTCAAAACTGAACAGGAGGACTTAAATAAAAGCTTGTGATATCTGTAAGAGGTAGGTATAGGGAAGTGTGACAGAACGTACATGCAAACATGGATTTATGATTCATTTTCTGTGTTTGAAGGGTGAGGCAGCTGTTTTTCATATACCACACCCTCCGTGGGTCACATAAAAACCGACTGTAGTCACCGTCACGCAAGACACCAGCACCTAAACGGTACCATTAACCAGGTCCAAACTGACTACAACAAGTTACTGGATGCTGGGCCTTGGATCACCCAGAGACGTCGTGTCCTCATCAGGATCTCAATGTAAAGACAGTTACAATAGCATCAGCTGTTCTCAGACAAAGCCTTAGTCAGCATTGGGCCTTGGCTTTTCATTATGCAGGTCTGTCTTGTTGCGCCGGATAGGGCGGTGAGAAGAAATTCAACTTAATTCAACTGAGTCAACGTCAACAAGGGATGCATTTTTGAGCAAGGCTTGGTTCTGGTTTATTTCAATAAGGAACTTGAGCTTGAATGCTTGAAATGATGATGTTACTCTCAACTGGGTTGATCGAGGTACTTACGGTATCATTTTACAGGATAATTTTAAGCTGAAGTTGCTTTTTATAACACTTAAGTGTTTGAGATTAATCCAAGGGCAAAACAAATATCTAAATCAACCAGGCTGTATGGGGGAAAAAGTATTTACCTACTTGTACCAAATTTTGGCAACAACGACTTCCTTCTAGAGTTTGCAGTAATTGATAAACACTTAATTAATTCAGCCCTATTTGGGAGTTCTCAAATGGCGGATTTCTATTTGTGCTGAAGTGTTTAAGTCCACGAACCGATAGATGAACTTTCAGGCGCACAGTCACACCACCAACAGCCTGTTTGTCTGTCAAACCAGCAGCCATAAATGACTAACCTATCTTTCGTCTGATTCATGTAGATCAAAAGCCATGATTGCCATAAGACAAAAATCAAACATTTATTTCAAATCTGACAGGTATGTTCTAGATAAAATCTGATCGGTAACTCCAACTTTCTTTCTTTCTTTCTTTTTTCTTTTTTTGTTGTACACTCAGCCAAAAAATAAAAATGCAAAGAAGCCAAATATCACCTATGTGCTTGATACGATCCAGACTGCTGAGTCCTTTACGGTTGCATATAAAAGTAAACAGGCATACTGTCATCACAGAGGCCATTATATTCTAAAAGGCAGCCAGTTAAAAATGTGCTGATAGTAGCAGGGCAGCAGCCGAGAGCGGAGCCGGTGCCAGGGCTCAATGTGTTTGCGAGGGAAGAATGAACTCACAGCCGAGGTCACAGGAAAGAACTGCACACCTGCAGATGTTTGTTGGATGGCACGGCGCAGCCCCCTCGTTTTATGTCCGTCTACTACATCTGTCATCATGCCATATGCGCTACAGTCGAGAGTGACCTCGTGACTGATCGGCAGCAAAAGAGCAAAGAAGAAGAAGAAGAAGAGAAAAAAAAAAAAAGGATTTCCTGTTAGGATTTTAAGGTCAGGGCAATAGTTAGTAATGGCATGTAAGAAGGATTTCATTCTGACACAAACAGGCTTATTTACACAGGCATGTTTGGGATGTGGCGTGTCAACACGCTTATGTACTCAATCACTCATGAGGCTTTATGAAAGCCCGCACACAGACCCACACACACCTAGAGTGTGCAGCAGCCTCTCCCATGAAGGAGAGTTCACGCTTCGCAGCGTGTTGTGCCGTCGGGGTGGCCCGCGCTGCGCAGGCAAGCGAGAAAAGGAGAGATTTTGTGAAACGGTATGCGGACTTTAGCTTCCCACTGATGCATTTCCTGCGGTGTGAGGGCTCAAATTAGGTTTGGAAAAGTTGCAAGTGGATGTTTCTCCCTCTGGTTTTCAGCACTTGGGTAACAAAATACATCACCATGGTGTAACTTGTGTTAACGCCGAGCTACAAAGCAAAAGCTGGAGAGGTTAGGAGCGTGTTTCTGCCTTGTTTCTTCCTGATTAAAGTCATGAGTGTTTGTCCTCGTACACTTTTATTTTAATCTTTTGCGGTTATTTGCAGGCATAAACATCACTTGTTTTGCTCCTACTCAGTCTACAACCTTTTAACTCTTTGGTAGAGTCATGAGTCAGTTTGCGCGATAGTGGGAGGAGGTGCTGCACTTTATGACACCACATAATGTCAAAGATCATCATCCCTGTTCAAAAACCTCTTTTTATTTATTCCAAGCTACAGCTGTCAATGTGAAACAGCTTGAACTGATGTAATTTTCATCTATTTGAAACAACATCTTTAACAGAAGTATTAGCTGAAGGTATCTAGACACATGACGGTTCAAGTTAGCGTGACAAATGAAGCTAACACAGTTATTTTGGTCAAAAATAGCTGAATATACTCTGCTTGGTGAAATTCTCAGCTAAAACATATGACTGTGGTAAGTTTAACTTCCACTGAGTGACCAAATATGGAGTTTGGAGATAATAATAGAGCTGCTAGGGATAATCTTTGATGAGGATTGTCCTTTTCTTGAAGAAAACATCAAATGTTGCACTCAAAGACCACGATGCATCATGTTTTGTGGAGTTGTAGAATTGAACGCAGGAAGGAGGTAGGCATAATCAAAGGTTAAAAGAAGTTTTAATAAATAAAAAAAAAAATCGGGAGAGGGACAAAGAACAACAGAAAGAATTAATTAAATTTGTTTTGGTTTAACATGATGTTGACAATGGATTAACTAAAAGTTAAAAACACAGTTAAACATGTTTAAAAAATTGTGCACATCACTACCTACTAAAAATACAGAAAATAGGCAGAAGCCCAAATTACCTCTTAAACATTTGACTCAGAATATAAAAAAATCTATAAACTATAAACTTTAATTATACTATTCTATATTATCCCACTTATTTTAATTTAATAAAATTTTACTTTACACCTCGACATACGTCTTCTTAAAACATTTTTTTATTTTTTTTTTACTCTCTGAAAACACTTTTAAAAGTATTTATATATTTTTAAGCGTAGTTGCACAACTCAAGCCCCCAAAAGAGAGTATCCCGCAACTTTTAGATGCGTCCCTGCTCCAGCACACCTTAATCGAATGAACCGCTCGTTAGCAGAGGAGGGGACTTCGCACTGGAGCAGGGAGGCCGAAGTTGTAGTACCGGGGGCTGAACTTGTGCACCCCTTATTTTTAAAGAGTTTGTTTTAAAGAGTCTTTATCAGAGGAATTGAGTGAGGAGTGGTTGCAAACTGTTAGCTAAATATCAGCATCGTAACCGACCGGAGCTAGGAACGGGTGAGTGAAAATACTGTAACGATTCCTCCAATGATCCGAGCACCTGGACTATTAAAATTCATCGAGGGCTAATTTTCTGCCTCGAAGCCTCGTAAAATTACGGTGTGTTATTTAGCGCACCGTGTTCCGGCCGGATCATTATTTGTGTTGGGCGCTCACTTCCGCTATGAGTTGTTGCTAAGTGCTAGCGGCATAACATTTTTGTCGTTTTTTGGGGGGACTAATAAGCATTTTGAAATTGACTGACGCGATGCCTTTGGAGCACGACAGCTTTTCTCCTCCTGGGACTGCTCGGGCACAGTTTCACAGCGAATGGTGGGAAATAGAGAGAAAGAAAGAGATTTCAGATTACTCGAATAATCGTAAAAATAATCGGTAGAGTACTTGATTACTAAAGTATTATTTTACAGCAGCCCTAGTAAATATATAAAAGGACAGCAGCTGGGAGAGGAGCAGAAAGCTAAGGTGGAGAGGGCGAAATGACTGCTGACTCTAGCAAGGAAAGCAAACCAGTGAATAAAGAGAATAAAGGCAGAATAAGCAAAACCCACAACAAAGACTGTAGACAAAAGTGAACTCCCACAGATCACGACCACAGGTGGGTCACGGAAAAAATTAGACTCAGAAAAACAGTCTCCTCTTGTGGCCACCATTTTATGGTTAACACAAATTTACAACTACATTTTTCTTTTCTCTTGATTCCGTCTGAAAATCTGTCAAATGTGAGCGTAGAATCCCAATTTTTGCAAGTCATGCTTTTCATAATGTAGCATCAGTGTGAAAGCAGGTGAAAGTAACCGAGTATGATTTCAGTTCCCCGTTGTCGACGTTGTGCTTCAAGCCGTGTAGCGTTAATTAAGAACTAAACAAAATGCCTGCGCCGAGTCCTGAAGTCTGAGCAAGCAGCTTAGTCCAGGATCTCAAAGAAAACATTGAAAGAGTCACAAACACACACGCAGTCCTTTGCTCTTTTTGTTTTTTGTTTTTTTTGTTTTTTTAAACTCACTTCTGCTTGGACCATATGGGGGCATGTTCACTGCGACACTAAGAAGAAGTGGGTTTTGGTTGGCCAAAAGTTTCATTCTCAAACGTCAGATATTTACTTACCGAGTACTTTTTGTGAACCCAAAGCCTGACAGACCTTATGCCTCTCCCCTGCAGAGAGCTACTGTAGTCCAAGAGGGCTTTTAAAAACACAGGAGAACCACATGGCTGTGCTGAGCAACATGATCCCTCGTCACAATAAACATGGAAACCGTAGCTACTGTTGACAGCTATTGTTCCGCTTTCATACATACTCGATATGTGCATTTCTCAACAGCTGAAAACAATCAGGTTGCACAAGTCTTCGGAGTTAAATCTTCGTCGAGTTGTCCTCAACGGTCTGCAGAAAACTGTATGCTAAAGTATTTACGTCTTTTATGACAGACCAGCCCAAAAATAGTGCATATTTTTTCTCGAAGGGGTGTCAGGGTCACCCCTTTGACCCTGACGCCCCCGAATGAAATCCACTGCAACGCGACAGGATGTGGAAAGAGACGTGAAGTATATAACGCTCGGGGCTGTGTTTGAAACCCACTAAGAGAATGTAATCCTGCTATTTAGTCATACTGCAGAGAGACAGAAAGGATTTCATAATAAGCTCTCAGTCTGGAGCGGGACTTTACAGTCTGACTTGAGAGAGGGTAAAGAGGAAGGGGGAAAGAAAAGAGGAGGAAATAAGTAACATTATACCTAATGCTCCTGTTATTTCCTGCATTTTTGTCACCGTTTCACTAAAGCAGCGACTTTACTGAGACAACAAAAACATCTGCTCTGGTACATTGTACTGCTGGTTGGATGTAACCAAAAACAGTCTGTCTTTGTGTACACAACATGCGGTCTGACTGTTCTCCTGACATTGTGACCTAGACGTGACGGATCACTAGGTGTTTATGGAGTTGTTGTCCAGCTGGAAGGTGAATATTTATGCCAGTGGGAAATTATTTTTTTTTTTTGCAGCCTCTGACAGATTTTCTTGTTGCATTTTCCGATATTTATCCATTATCCCGTCACATTTGACCATCCTTTCCTGTTGCTGCCTCCGTTACGTTTCATTGTAAGAGTCAGCCATCTGCATCTAGCTCCACAGGCTTAATGATATTTTCCTGCTACAAAACATTGTTGCCTTACCTTGAATAATGCAATTTTTACTTTTTGGGTTAGTGTGTAATGTTGTGACAAGTAAAATTGCAGATTACTTCCGATGTCCTGGTGGAGAGAAGTTAAAGCTAGCGCTCAGATGTTCCAGAGCAAGGGTGTCAAACTCATTTTCATTTTGGGCCATATCAAAAGTCTGAATGCTCTTAAAGGGCCGTTTGTGCCAGAATGTATTGATAAAACCATTAAACTCTTAAAATATCAGTAAGTAGCTGTTTGTTTCAGCATTCAGTAAGTGTTTCTTAAAATGAAATACTAATGAACGTCTTTTCACGCTGATCAGTCCATCCGGGGTTTTGTCATTGCTTTTGTGTTTTTTTGCAATCAAATTCACAGAATTCGTGGCGTTAATTTAGAAATGTTTGTAAGGAGTTTGTACAATATTTGCCTTAATGCATGACGTTCATGCGTGACTTTTTATTAATCGCTGTATCGATCACAGACTTTAACTTGACATCGAGTAAGGCTGAGGTAGCAGTCACTCTGACCCAATGTTTTTGGCCAATTTTGAGAAAAATTTGAAGTAAATATTTGAAAAAAATGCATTGAATTTTGCATATTTATAAAAAACTGGAGTGACTCATTGATCTAATTTGGATCACACAAAAAGCTACGGCGGGCCAGATTTGGCCCCTGGGCCTTCAGTTTGACACATGTTCCTGATAGAAAAGATACTCGCACTTCCCCCACTATGCACACAGTTATATGAAAATACAGAAAATCCTCCTTGTGAAACGAAAGGAAAAAAAAAGAGCGATACAAAAACAGTCTTTTTTTTCCTCTTAATTTCATTTGTGTACACCCCTTTTCTAATGGCACCCTGGGAAACTGCCCATTTGGCCCACATAAAAAGCTTCCACTGGTGCTGCAATGCTAAAAGAAACATTGCACATTTCTTTTAGCACCAGTCTGATCCAGTCACCTATTAACTTCCTAGCAGCTTGTGTTGCCCGCAGCCGAAACATATTGGGCATTTTTCTGACGCTGTTAAGACTTTTGGGTGGGAGGAAACATAAGGAGCATTATTTTTACATTTCAGAACATCTTGATTCGTATACTCGGTTTTTATCATCGACAGACCTGCTTTTACAGAAGCAGTCTAACTCCTTATCCTCTGTGTTCTCATCGAGGTGGGCTCGTCTCACTTCTGTTTCTTTTCACGTCTGCGGCGCTTCTGTTCGTCATGCAACGCCTGAGTATTAAACACATGATTAATCTAAACCCATTTTAGGACTTTCTTAATGCTGGTTGCAGCACAACGTCTGGCTACATCATAGGTCTATGAGTAACAATTATTAGAGGTTATCACAGGCTCTTAGCGGATTACGTCCTGGTTTAGTGAACTAAATTTTCTTTTGTTTCTTTTAGAAAACACCCCTTGCCTGCTGAGTGAAACTAACCTGCATGAAATCAACCTGTTGTTGCAAAGTAAGTCCAATAAGACCCGTTTGTCTTCAACCTAACCTTTTGGATCAGAGTCAGAAAACCTTACCGGTTTAAATAGCCATCTGGCAGGAAATACGTCTACAAGGAGCATTATCAGGCCAATAAAACCAACAAGGACAAGTTGTCCTTTATTTATCTAAATCGGGATCACATTAGCCTGGAGCAGCGGCAGGAGCAAAACAGAAGAAGGAAGAAAATGACAAAAATGAGAATGAACAAATATGTCGTAGCCAGTGTTTTCACATTAATCATAGAGGAAGAATGCTGGAGTCACAGGTAGACACCTGCAGATGGGAGTTTGTTTGTTTTGTTGTCATGGTGACAACGGAAACAAGGCTCAAGGCTAGCTCCTTACTAAGTTGGCAAAATGCTATTTCCTTTAAATATTTAAATTTTGATATTAATGCTAACATCAAACTCCTTGCCCTGGTGTCTTCTCCCCAAAAGCACCAATATAAAATAAATTGGAAATGACCTCAGTGTTTTCCCATCCGGCTCATTCGTCTGCAGAATGTCTTCAGAGGGAGAATTAGGGGAATGTTTAGACTGACTCATGCCATCTTTAGCTCCCGAGCGAATAGTTTGAGTTTTGAGACCGAGGTTGGGTGGAGTGACTTTGGGTTTTCTGATCTACTGTTTAATTTAAGAACAAATAAGTAACACTCAAAGCTTTCTTACTAGTACAAAAACGCACCATGTGGCGCTTTCATTTCACAAAGATGATGGGGTGACACTTTATTTGACGGGATGTGCATAAGACTGACATGACACTGTCACAAACATGACATAACATCTGTTATGAACATGAAGGAGTCTTCATGAATATTTATGGCTGTTGTCATGGAGTGTCTTTTAAAGTAAATAATGACACTTTTAATTGACTTTTTATGCACATTTTCATAGAGCTTTGCACTAAAAGGGTCATTATTGACCAAATAATGCACAATCGACACTTTAAATTGAACCTTTAGAGCAACTTTGCAGTAAAAGTGCCATTATTTACCAAATGCCACTTCATGACAACAGTTGTAATCATTCATAAAGACTCCTTCGTGTTCATAATGTGTTATGTCATGCTTATGACACTGTCATGTCAAATAAAGTGTACATCCCTTCAAATAAAGTGTTACCACCTTGAAAATAAAACAAAAATGGCTTCTTTTTGTTTTTTTTTAACAATGACTGTTTTTTTTTTTGTGGCATTCTGTATCAAAAAGAAAAACTAACTTCTCTTTTTTTTTACTAATATAGATTTCATTATTAAAATCTAAACTACCGAAAATAATCATAACTGATCCGGATTTTACTTTTCTGTGAACAAAATGGTTTGGGATATATAAATCATTTTATTATATTTGTTAAAGTCCCTAAATAAATCCTTCTTTTTTTTTTTGCCATAGAAAAAATAGAATATCTGAAGTTGAATGACACCTTGTTTTGAGTTTTTAGTGGTTCTGATATCTTAAACTGTGAAATGTTACTGTTTTTTTTTTCTTTCTTGATGGGGAAATGGATTAGAGGGAAGGATCAGGGGTCCTTAAAGCAAGACCCAACACAATGCGAGTACAGTGAAGGCCTCTGTAACAGAAAGGGGGGGAAAATATAGGAGTTTTAAGTCGCAGTGATAGACTAATTACTACACTGTGTGAAATAAGTTCTCATTTAAGAGATACAGTGTCAGAACCAGGCTTTTCTCAACCAAGTGAATCTGTGGAAATCATTGGCAACAACTTTTCTCCATCTGGATTTCCACACATGTCATAATGAGCTGCATGTGGTCTAAACATCACCAGGAAAACGCTGAAATGCAATCAGACCAACCTGTACGTGAAGCAGTATACATCCTCTTTTTTTTTTCCCCTCTTCAGTCCACGCTGCGTCCACGAGTTTCAGTGAAGTTTCGCCAATTACAGTACAATAAAGCTGATGCAAGAAACCAGTAAAGTTTGACGGTCTTGTTAAACTTCTCCCCCCCTTTTTGTTTTACGAGTCGAGTATAAAAAAATAAAGCTCAACTGTTGAAACCACTATCAAAAGAAACCTCATTATTTCTCCTATTTTATTTTTTTTTTTTTTGCTATATTTTTATGGCTTCTTTGTTTAGGCTCGTTTTTCTGCATGATCACAGTTTATCCTCTTCCTTTGGAAATGGACAATAGGAACCACAGCCGATTGAAACGCGGGTGGAAAGAACCAGTCAAAAAGGGGGCATGTGTTTTTTTTTTTTTTTCTGGATATCGACCAAGATTTGGGCAGGTATGATTTATCCCGCACATGTGCGCTTCATCTCGTTTATAACAACAATGTGCAGCTTGAATTACATTTTTTTCAGTGAAAATCTGCTTTGCGTTTCGCGACGCGTTTGCCTGATTTTGTCAGAGCACAGCAACTAATATAGAAAAACGCATAGCAGATTGGAAAAGAATGAGAAATTCGCTTTCTTTAATAATAAGTGTGTTTTGACATGCAGACTTTTCCTGCTATTTTCCACTTACTTAAAATTGCGAAACATTTCCAGCTCCCCCACGTATGCAGCGGGGTTGTTTTGTGCTCGTTAAAAGGGCATTGTCCATTTACCTTACAAAAAGCCCACTCATGCATATTAAGCCCCAGATTTCCCCATTAAAGGGAGAACAACCAACCACATAATCCAATTTGGTCCCCAGTTGGGTGAAGAAATATGTCACACAGCGTGACGGCTGCCCTTTATGTGCCAAAGAAATGACTAACAGCTGATGGATGGAAATATCTATAGCATCAATGCAGATTCCAGCGTGTGTGCCGTCCCCCTCCTATTTTCCCGCCAACTGAAACTTTTCTCAACTTGATTTTTCCTCCCTCTTTTTTTTTTTTTCTTTTCTTTTCCACCCTGTCTGTTTCTCCTCTGACAAATAAACAGGTTTCACGTGAGCTCCTCTTCCACTCCGGCTGTTTCGGAGAGGGCACCGCCCTGTCTGGCCCTCGTGGCGACCCGGGCCGCTCCGCGATTGGCTGGAGCCGCCGCGCTGCAGCGAGCGGAGCCGTGAGCCGCAGACAGGCATAGCGTGTCTGAGACAAAAACACAGGGCGTCCTGCCAATTGTTGTCCCTGAGGAAGAAGGACTGGGAGATGGGGAACGCGGAGCGAAGGCCCGGCTGGCCCGAGGTCAGCTCGGGGTGGACGGCTCCGCTGCAGCACAACATGCATCAGGGCGGACGACCGCGCTGATATTAAAAGAATATCAAATGTAGGAACTTAACCGTTCCTTGTGGACCGGCTGAGTGATGAAACGACTTTAGCGGACGATAGATGTTTGAACAACCTCATGGAAAATCCAGCTAAATCTGTCAATTTTAAAAGGGCAACACGAGACGGCGAGAACTCTATTTTTGCTGCATGTTGACATCTCCAGTCATCCATTTCTAAATCACAGCTGCTTCTGATTAAAGTTGTGAAATTATTTAAGATGCAGAAACAAACCGAAACCTAATCAACTGGAAAATCATGCTAGTTTTTACCTTTTAAAACTCTGTTTGCCATTTTCTTCTATATTTGCTGTTGAATTACCAAGACGTGATGTTTTAATCAGAATGTTATCTTCTTTATTCCAGTATGAACTAGAATGTCTTATCTTTACAGACTTCTTCCCCTTTTTTTTCCCCAAGACTCGTTTTTTCCTGTGTTGTGTAGTCTAATTATTGGTTTGGCGTCTCTGATGTGGTAGAGAGGAGGTATTTTTCTGACCGGAAACCTAAAAGCATGTCAGTTGTCAGTGAACCTTTGACCTTATTCAATAGATGAGCTGTCTCTGAGACTTGGCTTGATCACCTGGACCCACTGAAACTGTCTTGGGAAAATAATTTGCTTTGTTTTTAACAAACAGTGCCTGTTTGACTCTGGTAATTCCCTCTGCCTGGTCACAATGACTCAGTCATCCGGACACTTCTGGGTTGCCTGCTTGAGTGATGTGTTTGTTTGGGTACGAGATGGGGAAACCCTCCTGTATTGCCTGCAGTGAGATGTGAATGTGAACTGATATAATGAAGGACTGCCGGAACACCCTTTGACCCTTCCCAAAGATCAGGGATCGGCTGAAGTTGAGCTGTATTGACGCAGTGTTTGACAAGAATCCAATGAAGTTTGGGTAAACATTAGGTCTTAATCAGTAGAGTTGAAAAATGTTAGAACTCAGCTTTGTGTTGTAATGATAATCTTATTGTGGCATGCAAATATAAACCCATAATTGTTCCTTAGTCTAGACTTGCTAATTTCAAACAGGCTCTGATGCTTTACAGATTTTCAGCATTCTTATTCCGATCCAAGGTAGTTTACACTTACTCATCCTGAGCCCGAATTATTCACTTTTATGGAGACATTTTAATTGTTCTTGAGGTCAAAATGGAAGGTTTGTACATTAAAGAAGAAAATAACTGTGTGCTGTGTTGTATCATTGAGTTGGACCCAAACTCAGGCACTAACAGGCAGAGCAGACCAGAACCAGAACACCTGAGTGGTCTGTAAGGTTGAAACAACAAGTCTTTAATGTATTTTGGTGCTAAGCTGTTCTGGCATTTATTTTAAAGTCTATTCTCTGAGCTACAGGGAGCAAGTGTAAGAATTTTAGAACTGGTGTGATGTGCTCTATCTTCTTGGTTATAGTGAGAACGCGAGCAGCAGCGTTCTGGATCAACTAAAGCTGTAAGACTGATTTTTTTTTTTTATGGAGACCTGAGAAGACATCATTGCAGTAATCAATGTGACTAAAGATAAACACATGTATGAGTTTTTCTAGATTTTACTGTGACAATAGTCCTTTAATTCTGGAAATGTCCTTCAGGTGATAGAAGGCCGACTTCGTAATTCTCTGAAGGTGACTCTGAAGGTTGAAGTCCTTAGTTTGTAGTTGTAAGAACTGAAGCTCTGCGTTGACTCTGGATCGTTCCTCTTTAGGTCCAAAAAGAATAACTTCAGTTTGGTTTCTGTTCAGATGGAGAAAGTTGTGGCTCATCCAAACATTTATCTCTAAGTATCTGTTCAGTGCTTGGATGGGTTCAGAGTCACCTGGTGACATCGTAATGTAGAGCTGTGTGTCATCTGCGTAGTTATGGTAGCTGATATTATTTCCTGTTATAACCTGAGCTAGTGGGCGCATATAGATATTGAATAAGAGGGGTCCTAGGATTTAACCTTGGGGTACCCCGCATGTGACTTCTGTCCACTTCAATGAGAAGTTACTTATTGACACAAAGAAGTCCCTGTTCTTTAGGCAAGACTCAAACCAATGGAGTAGAGAGTCCTACCCAACTCTCCAGTCGTTCGAATAATGTCATGGTCAGTGGTGTCAAAAGCTGTGATGAACAGAACCAACGCTGTGGTTCTTCCACAGTCTGTATTTATGTGAATGTCATTGAACACATCCACATCCAGTAGCGTGGTAACCACGGAAACCGGACTGAAAGACGTCAAAGCGGTTGGTCATGGTTAAGAAACTATTTAACTGTTGAAGCAGCTTTTTCAATAACTTTCCTGGTGAATGGAGGGTTGGAGATTAGCCTGTAATTCTGTAGTAGCAATTTATCCAGACTGGTTTTATTTTTCTTTATCAGTGGCTTAACCACTGAAGCCTGGGGTTAACAAACCTGAAGGAAAATGTCTGAGTTTTTTAATTTTTTTAATTTTACATACAGGCCCAGATATGTACATTTGCAGCCTCTAACACAGCCCAACTCCAAGAACTTACCATCCTGTAACTTTTAGATGCATCCTTTCTCCAACACACTTGAATGAAATGAGCGGTTTGTTACCAGGTCTCTGCAGAGCTGAATGATATTCTGATGAGGGAATCCAAGTGTGTTGGAGAAGGGATGCTTCCAAATATTACAGGAAAATATAATGCTTGGGCAACCCTGTACAAGTGTTTAGTTCAAAAGTCCCTAACAATTCTCAACTTGAGTATAGGAATAAAATTGTGTGAATCTTTTACTTAAGGTCTTGTGTTGCTGGCTTTTCTGAAATGGCTTGACGGGAAGAATGGCACAGAGAGAAGGGGAAGACATGCAGTACATGGTGTTAAGTCAGGAATTGCACCCCTAGAGCTTCCATTGACAGATTTGATAGAGTTCATTAAAATTGGTTGGTTTCCTGACATTTTTAAAAACAGAATCACTTTCTATTTGTGTTGAGGACGTGGCTTTGGAGGGGCCATGGTGGTTCCTATACGCTCCAGAACAATAGCGGAACCACCAGTGCACCAGACAGAACAGCACATTGTTCGCAAATACACACAGAAAACAGATTTTTATCTTTAAAAGCTCGTTTTGTGGCGAGAATCCAACCGATTTAAATAAATACAGCTAATTATGCTTAGAGGTCTGGCGGAGAAGTACCCAGAAATATCCACAATTCTTCATAATAGCTCCATAAAGTATGCCGTTTTTTTTTTATGACGTCCTCGAGGACAAGTTAAAACGTGGTGCTACTAATTGTTGTTTTTATAAATCATTAGTGATTGTTGTTGTTTATTGTTTAAACTAATAATTTAAGAGCCCCAAATTTACACAGGAGTTCTGACCAGAATTGTGTATCTAAAGGCAGGGGTGTAAAAGTTGGTCCTCAAGGGCCTGTATGCTGAATGTTCAGCACACCTAAATCAAATTATGGTTCATTAGCAAGCCACTGCAAAACCTTCTGAGTTGGATGATGTGAATCAGCTGTGTTGGAGGAGAGACTCTTAAAACTAGCAGTACCCCCCGTTCTTGAGGACTGAAGCTGGTCACCCATGTCCTAAGATGAACCCGTTTTTTAAAATTTACTTTCTAAAGAGAACACATCTGTCCTAGTCGCATAAAACCAGAAAAGAAGAAGCTATAGCAGCAACACTTACTTCTCACACCTCTTTCTCCTCAGTCAGGTGTGAGAAGAAGTTTCCTCTTCCTCAAACCTGCTGCCGCCGGCGGGTTGTCTGACGTTCTCATGGTCTCGTCTCCCAGAGCATCACAGCGTTGCCAAACCATGCCTGCGTCTGAAGTTTGTGTACTGTTAAATTATGGGGGATTTCACAAAGATTATGAGCTAATCCTGTGAGTCAGGGCTAAACTCTGTGAAGTTATGACATCCTGTCGTAACGTCGTATGCCGTTAAACCAAAAATGCTAAGATGCATCTGAAATACATTTAGATTATCCATAAAAATGTAAGTTAAAATCAGGCTAAATTTGATTTATAATTTTGCTTGAGAAGTGTTTGGTAAGCAAAGTTATTCATAGATATCCCTTAAACTTTGTCACATTGCAACCACAAACTTTTAAAATTATTCCTTTGGATTTTATGTGAGTAATCCATACCTAGTAGTTTGGAATTGCGAAGTGAAAGAAAAATGTTGCTCGGTTTTAGAAATTATTTAAACGCTGAAGTATCTGGAGTCGTGAAATAAAATCCAGCACTAACAACTGCTTCTTCGGGAGTCATCTAACTTGTAATTTGAGTCCAGCTGCGTGTAATCTAATGCCAGTTAGTGGGAAAATCTGTCAGGAAAACTATTAGTTGTGCTTTCTAATAATCTTCCTCTAATCCATCTGCCATTCTTTATGAAAGAAAAACGGAAAACGTCTGCAGTTTGCCTCAGGCCATGCAGAGGAAGCAGAACCCAGAACTTTCTGGCATATGGAAAACTAGCATAACACATAATGCTGAATCAGCCACCTTTACTCAGAAACCTGGTAGTAGCAGCATCATGATGTGGGAATGGCATTGGTGAGAGTTAACGTAAATATACTGTGAGTTTAGTACATGGCAATGCATTCAGCAATGTGAATGTCTGACCTACGGAGTGGTACAGATCAAAACATATTCATGACTGAGAATGTCCTAGTCAAAGCCCAAGACTCAAATTGTTGTTCAGACTCTCACCGCCCGACCTGACTGTGCTTGAAGTAGTTAAAAAAATGGAAAAGGTTTCAGTCTCTTGATGTGCAAAACATAATCACCTAAAGAACTACAGCAAATTTAAATAACTGAGTATCTGACAACGATTGCCTGGCAAACTCTTCAAATTTTTAGTTTATTTTTCTTCCGCTTCACAATTAGGCGCTACCGTCTGTTGGTAAGCTAGGTAAAAACATTGAGAAAAGAAAGGCAAAAAATCTAAATGTGAAATGTGTTTTGTCTTGGGCCTCTTTCTTCAGTGATCACTTTTTGACTTATGATGCCCTACACTGATATCTGATTTAAAGAAATAGACACAACACTGCTTCATTCACAGTTCATTTTCACTTGACGAGCTGCTATAGAACTGGTACAACTGAGACTTGGATGTTGCAGCAATGAGCTAATAAAAACATAATTTATACCAATGCTTCAGTTAAACTGACAGCATGAGCTACTTTCTGACTGAGTCAACAAATTGTGGGGATTCTTGAAATGAAAATTAATGGCAAAAGTCACGTACTTTGTCCTGATGCAGAAGACCATGGTGAGTTCCTAATTCACATGGACTATTCAGAAAATGACACATAGTTTAAAGATGTGACGGGACACGATTCTCATCAGAATTCAATTGATTCACACTCATTTTCAGAATGAAAATGACAGGAAACTGCGTGACGGCTTCTTAAATAAAATTTCCTGATGAGTTGAGTTTACTCATTTACTTCCCAGTCTGAATAATGCTTACACAAGCATGGCTTAGGGCAAGATTGATGTATCAAACTTGAATGTATTACTTTTCCAAGCCACTACTTTTATTCCCCTGCAAATATATAGTTATTTAATTACATTACATTAATGGGCTGGATTCCCCCAGATCAAAGCTCTATTAAGGACTGCATTGCAATGGGGTTTGCTTTTCAGTGAACACGTTTCCAAAACGGCAGGTTTTGTCTTTGCAGTCAGGGAGGTACAGCTTCAGATGGCTTTTCTGGGAAAAGACTCCAGCTGGCAAACAAAAGGAGGCTCCCTTAAAATCAATCCTTCAATGACCAGACGCTTCCTGAGCATTTTCTTCACTCCAAAAGAAGCCCGCAGCGGAGCTTTCTGTCTGTCACCAAGATATGATGCATGACGATGACACAAGACTTCCAGTAAACGAGGTCAGAGACACTCAACATTCCTGCTGCTGGAATGTAAAAGACCCCTCACTGTCGGCATTTGTGACCTTTTTGGGGTTATCAGGTAGCTGGATAACTGATCCAAATCATGAGTATAAAACAGAACGTCATCCGTCTGTCAGCTGAGTTCCTCGTTCTGAAAAGCAATGGGTCAGAGGGACCGCTGGGGTCAGGAGGGGAAGCATGTACAGCACTTGCAGACAATAGGATGATCTGTAGGAATAAAAGCTTTATCTTCTTAGCTGGACTTGGAAGAACACTGATGAAAGTGAGTTCTTGACCTTGGATAAATATCAAAAGCTCTCCAATATCTTATGTGTTTTGGCATGAGTCCTAAGTTGACAATCAAGAATGTAAAAACAAAAAAATATTAAAAAGTAGAATGTAAACTTGCCCAAAGCCCTACAGTAAATTTCAGCTAATTCAGTAGATTTCTAGTGAGCAAATGTGTTCATACTCTTGCTATTTTTTTTTTCTTTTTTTTGTCCTCCACCTTTCCCTGCTTAAATCAAAAACTTTTGTGTATTTTTTTGGGGGAAAGTGGCTCCTTTTTTTATTTAGGTAGACAACCATATCTTGGTAAATTTGCAGTTGTGTTAAACATTTTAAAATGACAGGTTTAACAATTCTCCTTGAGATGTTCTAAGCTCGACATGTTGTTTTACGACCTGCTACTGCTTTAAATTTATGCACAACTTTCTGAGCTCAAATTACACACAGGGTTGACTCTTATTTATTTCTAAGCCATGTTGTTAAACCAGATATTTTTCTCCTTATGTGAAACTTTATATTGGTACATCAAATCCCACTAAAATACACTGATAGCTGTAGTTCGGGA
This sequence comes from Girardinus metallicus, assembly GCA_903067095.1. Lineage (NCBI taxonomy): Eukaryota > Metazoa > Chordata > Actinopteri > Cyprinodontiformes > Poeciliidae > Girardinus > Girardinus metallicus. The sequence continues at coordinate 41,663 of CAEGAE010063000.1, read as the reverse complement.
ACAAAGTGAATAAGTTCAAGGGTTATGAATACTTTCGCAAGATCACCGAACAAGCAAATCGCCATGAAGCTGAGATACACTTTTGATGTTACCAACCACTTATTAAACCGCTATTTATGCAGCCCTTGGAAATTCATTAGAGACTTTCAGTTTAAGAAGAGGATAAGGGATTAACATGCTTTTGCAATTGCTTGCATGACTCACGAGCAAATATGAGTCTCTCTGATGTCCTCTTCCTCCTCTGTCGTCTTTGTTCTAATTTTAAAAGCTGACATTGACAAATAAATACCCTCCACTTGGGGGTTTTTCAGTGAGTCAGCAGAGCCTTTCATCACGCTGGGAAGTGTTGGTGGGGTTCAGACGTCTGAAACTGGATCTGAGCTTAGACAGAGAGCGCGGCTCTGGCCTTTGACCCCTGAGCGGGCTCTGCATCCCCTCATCGCCCTCGAGATGTGAAGCAGGAGGGCTGGATTTTAAATGCTGCCAGGCCTCCTGGACATCCGAGTAAAGTCTTCGCTGCCCTTGTGGTGCACGTTTTAGGATGAGAAACACAAGTCACAAATTACTTTGACAGTCGCTAACGCTTGTTTTTATTCTGCTTTTTTCTTGTTGACTGCCTGTTTAACCACCTGTTTACATTTATTTCGCTTACGGTAAAAGAATGTGCTTATGATTAACCCGCCAACCACAAACCCTTTTTCCCGTTTTCATTCCCTTTAGCCCCGCCGCCTCTCATCTGTCCTCTTTATTTTCCTCTTGTGGCCGCATATGTTTACAAGAAGCAATGAAGCTGCTCTAAACTCATCAGCATGCTGCTCTTTGGATTTACTGTAATTTGTTTCTGCATTTTGTCCATATCGGAGAAATGTGTTGAGTGGCTGCCACTCTGCCACAGTACTTCATAATTATGCACCAAGTATTCCTAGGTATTTGTTTCATAAATAAACACCAGAAGAAAACACCAGAAGGCACTTAGTTTCATAGTTTTTATTGTATGTTCTCTATGTACTCAGAAGTTGTGTATAATTAGCTGTAATGATTAGCATTAGCTGGGCAATATTATTTCTAGCCTGCTCAGTACATGTTAGCATAACAAAAACAGAAGCTACTTTACAGCTAAGACAAATGAGAAGTTTCTATGGTTATTCTGAACAAGTCTGAATTTATTTCGGTGATTAGTTGTGTCTATTAGCATTAGCATTTAGCTCCCCTCAGTTATTCATTTGTAGAACCAAGTTTCATTAGATGAATGCCTTTGTGGGGTTTGTCCCTACCAGCTTCTAGTCGTCTGACATCTAATTTGTTGGGTTTTAGTCAGCGTTTTTTTTTTTTTTTTTCTTTTTTTCTTTTTTTTTAATGATTTAGAAATCACTTTTGATGAAGGTCATCTGTGAAGAACCATTTTCGATTCCTTTTTGTCACTGCAGGCTGACAAAAAGAGGAACTAAAATCAAGATATGCCTGGGGAGTTACTACATGCAGGTGTTAGCAACTCTAAAAATCGCAATTATTAGCTGCGGGCTTTATCAAGCTAACATAGGCATTAGCATTGTAGGTCGGACTGAGGCTGCTGTAACATGTGACCTACTTTGATCAATGCTTGTACATTTGTGTTTCTGCATTGTGTACAAATACAGTTTTTGAATATTACTGTGTAGCGTCACTTAATCAAAGACTGAGAAAGATTATTATTGAACTGGCAGATGGATTTGGAGAACTAGCTTAAAAACAGTCGTTTTTCTCGGACTGTTAGTCTTCTGAACAACAAAAGAAGAGATTTGTGAATCTTTTAACTGCCTTAATACCTCAGAATAATAGTATACTCAAACAGTTCCTACAACCTAGAAATTGCACTACTATTTTCAAGTGCACAAATATTACATGATAGATAAATTAGTGTACAGAAAACCATAAACGATATTAATGTTTAACCATCCTCTGCATATTCAGGTAAGAATAAATCATTGAGTTTATTATGTGTAACCTAGAGTATGAGTGGTCAGTTCAAACACTGCTCCCTTTTTGGAACAGTAATACCCATATTGTTTGACTCATTGGTGACCCTGCAGTTGATGGAGTTGTAAACTGAGGTGTAGTATAAATATATTTGAGAGATCTGTTTTCCAAACGGTTTACGAGAAAGGGAAAAAAAAAAAAAAAATCTATTCTGGCCTATTCCATGCTGTTAAATGTGGACAAATTACAAACTGCTGAAGCATGGAATATTCCCCCTGGACATTCAAACTTTGCAACTTCACATCATCAGCATATCACGCCGGTTCTCTTTGGAAGCAGGTTTTAACCCCTTGAGATCAGAGTAGATGACTAGCAGCTTTTACTGCATGTTGCATCACACATAATACTATGTACTACTTATAAATTTAGAGTTTGGCAGACATTTTTATGCGTCTGGGCTGGTGCACGATTCTGTACACTGCAAATGCAAACTAGTGGCTTGGTCACAAATAGAAGCAGCTTCAAATAAGGGCGTCTTTTCTTTAAGCTGGACCTGACATTGTTTTTTTCTATTCTGGTAGATTCACAAGCTAACTGGAAACCAGTGCTATGGGAGCAAGCTATTGGCACTGTTCGCAGCGCTAAAATGTTCACACCACTGGACGTCGCTCAAGTTTTTAGTAGTTATGGCCACAAGTTTGATTGTTGTTTTTTGGAGAATTTTAGGAGATGCACTGACACAAAGTAGTTGGTGAAGTGAAAGGAAAATTAGCAATATTTTTACAATTTTTAGCTGCCTTTTGCATTTGTATTCATTTGTAGAACCGGCTTTCATTGCCTTTTTGGTGTCTGTCCCTACCAGCTTCTAGTCGTTCGAAGACAACCAAGTCTTTTTTAAATTGTTTAAGAGTCACTTTTGATGCCAATCATTTTTGAAGATAAATTTTCACATCTGTCTGTAGATTCCTAATTGAGTTTAGATGACTGGGCCTTCCAACTATAGTTTTCTATTGTACTTTTGGCTGCATGTTTAGTATAAATTACCTGCTGAAAGCTGGACCTCTACCCACTCAAGTCTTTCGCAAATTGTAATGTTTGGATGAAGAATTTCCCAATATCAATCTCTGTTCATCTTCCCATAATTCCTGTAGCATGACGCTGTCGTCACCACGTTTCCCCCTGGGGAGGGTGAGTGCAGTGTTAGCTTTCTGTCGCATGTAGTGTTTCGCAATTTGATTCACATGTCAACTATGTCTTCTTCATGGATGGTGGTAACTTTTAATTAAAACTTCTGATGCTTTGTTTTGTTTTGTTTTTTTTCCAACAATGGCTTCCATCTAGTGACTTGGGGCAAAGATTTGAACAGTGCAAAACAATAGTTGTAATGTAGTTCTGAAGGATAATTGGGTCAAAGGGGTCTGATTGTAAATGGATGACTCACTTTTGACATCTTTTGTTTTATTTTCAAAACCATGCATTTCTCTCCCTTGACAAAGGTACTCTACTTTGTGTTAGTCTGTTCCATAAAAACATCATAAAATACAGTGGTTTGTGGTGACAACATGACGTAAAAAAAGGTGTGAATACTTTTTGGATGGCATGAAATAAACCTGTTGTATCTTAAATATTCAGTATGTTTTAGTTTATGTGACGTTAGCGCCAACTTTTATAATAGTAAAAAAAAAAAAAGAAATATTGCATTGTACCACTATAAAAGACATAACATTTATCATGTTCTTTGTTTGACTTGAAAAGAAGCGTATTTCATCAAGAGGACACACGCATGAGGACTGTGCAAAATTAACAAGGGGGATTTTAAAACTCCCAACTATTCTGCAATTCAATTTACACCAAATGGGATGCTTCCAGCTTGAAGTAATTAAAACAAACTGTGGACAGTGGGGAGGCAACCAGTGGGAAACAGAGGAAAAATTGTACTTCTTCTTTTGGAAAAACATTGCGGTTTGAATCGCTGATTAAATTCCGAGCTTGACGGCAGCAGCTTTTCAAAGCGGCAGCTCGACGCATGTGTGTCAGCGCAAATCATATGCATGTACTATGAAGATTAGCACACAATACGTGCTTATTATTATGCTGCTGTTGGAAATTAGAACCTCCTGCTTGCCGACACGCGAGCGCATAAATCACACAATGCGAAGACGGTTAAAGGGACGGCAGTGACTCGGCACAGCTCAGCACATACATGTCTGCAAACCCGATTCGTACCAGTTTGCTTCTAAACTGAAACCCGGGCCGTTGAATAATTTAGCCGAACACGTGATTTTGCACAAAACCAACTCGGTGTTGTCGATGTTGATGTTTTTTTTTTTTTTTTTTTTTTTTTGCACCCTGTGTGGGATGTGTGTGCGATACGGGGTGAGAGGTAGACTGTTGATGGCTGCTGTCTGGTGTCGCACACCGCACAGGACTGTGAAACCACTTCTGAGGTCTGAATAATGAGGAACTATAACTGTCAAGTTCACCTCCAACACACACACGCACACATCTTCTGCATTACATTTAAAAAACCTCCACCAGAGCAATATATGTTAAGATTTCACCGTTTGGCTTAATCCTCGCAGATTTATTCTGTCACGATTGACCAAAAGAGGTTTAAAATTGGAGAAAGGGAAAAAGAAAAATAGCATTTGGTTGCCCGTGAACATCCTGGATGCTTGCAGGCCTCGGCCTATTATTAACACAGGATAAACTGGAGGTGATGGAAACGGCACGAGCGAGGAAGGCGAAGGGAAGGGAAAGGAGGATCTTAAGGTCAGCGGGTTCTTCCATGCTCCACTCGCTGGTCATACCACAGAATCACGAGCTTCTCCTCCCCTTCCTCCTCCTCGTCTTCTCTTCCAAACATACCCACAGCCTTACCACACGCTAACGGTTTGAGTCAGAGAGCGGCCTGCTTATGAAATCCAGGTTTGCCACATCTCTCCTCACTCTATTAGATTTAAAAAACAAAAAAAAAGTAATAAGTCAGTGTCTTTTGAGTGCTCATCCCAGCTGCATATCCCCCTTCACTTCCGCTGTATCGACCTTGCAAAAACACGCCTTGAGCTTTTCTAATTGCACCTTCGTTTTATTTATTTATTTGGGAGCAAAATCCAAAAAGCAAACGTGTCACCCGAGGGACGATGTGTTCGGGTGACCGCCGGTGTTTCGCATTTTTAAATCAAGCCTCCTGGAACCAGTTCGCTTCAGAGATTGTCAGTAGCTCTGCTGTGAGGATCTGTCAGCAGGACACCCGAGTCCTGCAAAAAAACTGAATATAATTAGTGAATTACCGTCTATTAAAAGAGATGAATTTCACTCTCTGCTACGGCGGAGGTGAAATTACCGTAAAAACCCGAGAGTGGCTGGAAAGCGCAACGTCTCCCCTTTCAGAAACCGTTGGAATTTTTCAGATGGCGCAAGCAACGTGTTGCTGATCGCCGACACTCCGCTTCGGACTTACAGGGTTAAAGTTTTCCACCATACCTTAGGTCAAGCATGGTAGTAGCAGCAGAATGCTGTGGGAATACAGACACAGAATAGCTACTTACAGATGATGGACATATATTAAAATTAATGCTAGAGTAAAACCTGCTGTAATTAGGAAAATAATTTTTTTTTCTTTTTTTGTTGCGAATGCTAATTACAGCTACCAGCGTAAAATGCACGCCACACTTTTCAGATTTTTATACGCAAAATACTTGAACAACTACATTTGTGTCACTCTGCGTTGGCCTGTGATATAAAATCCCAATAAAATGAATTATTGTCGCCCCTGGTGACAGCTCCAGGGGCGTGAATACTTTCACGAGGCACTGTCTGACATCGAGCACGCTGCTAGCAGAGCTAGTGCAAATGACAAGAGACGTGATGTGGCCGCTCTTCTGCTTGCGTGCGTGCTTGCGGCCTAGTTGTTGATACACGGGCCATTTAATCTCCGTGCTTCAGTCTGGTCACAACAAGTTGGTTGAAACACTTGGAAGTGCTTGGCAGATGTTCAAAAGCAATATGGGCTGACATATATTAGCAGCACATCTTACCCAACCCGAATGTTATAAGTCAAAGATCGCTGGGTTTGATTTGGGGGTGGGAGAAAAAAAACAAAAAAGGAGAGAGAGAGAAAGTAGTTTTGTGATCCAGATGTTTCGCACAGACATACAAGTAGTGTGTTTTTAAAGTAGGGGGGAAATATCAGAGTGTAATCCAAAGCTTGAAGGAACATAATGCTGCTCTATACAAATAAAATAAACCAACCACACAATTAGAGCCAAGCTTCTTGGGGTTTGTTTTCAGTTTAAGTAAACACCGAAAAGTACCAGAGCAGTGCAGTGGGCATAATGACACACAATTAGTTTCCTCAAAGTTTACATGTTGGTGTAGTAAAAGTTTCCTATCATTCCGAGCGCTCACGGTTTCCACTAGAGATGGAGAAGTGAAGCCTGATGTTTAAAACTTGGCTGGGTTCAACAAAACGGGGATAATGGCACCAAAATGCTTCTTGTGTCAGTTTGGGAGATAATCCTAACAAAACCCTACACTGAAAACGATAATAAACCATAAAGTATACTTCCTTGTGTTGGGAGTTTCTTATCTCTGATTTCACACTACATGTGCTGTGTTTTCACATCTTGGTACTTATAAAAATATGTCTAGATTTTCTTTTCTTCACATGCATTCTTCAGAGAAAACAAAATAAGACAAACAGCCTAGAATACTTCTTCCATAAACATAGTTTAAATATGTGACTTCTTAAACTAATTGATGTTTTTTTCCCCCTTTTTTGTTCTATTTTCCTGTGGAGATTGGAAAATCCCACTGAGAGGCAACACACGTTTGGTTTGGACACTCCAATTCAGCAATCCGTTTTGAGCCTGATCAATGCAAGCAGGGTGACCTGCATCATATGAAACTAAATACATAAATACAACTGTTAATAAATATTTCATCAAATAAATAAGTCTCTATAAAATGAAAACAATTTTTTTTGTCGACCAGGTTTATTTCATTATTTCATCGTTTAATTTACAATGGTGTTTTCAATTTGTAAAGCTACTTTGTGTATTTGAGGGCCTTTTAGTTTAGCTTTTGGCTGACTTTTCTGAATATGTCAGATTTTAACAGCTTCTCTTAATTTTGCCTCGGTTTTTAGAAACAGAGAGGTTCTTACTTGAGAGTCAGGGTAAAGAGTCAAAGCTAATTAGCCAGACTTTTATCCAAATATCCATTTAAAGTGAATGTTAGTAGATGAAAAGGTTCAGATTATTGTGTTTCCATAAGGATCCAGTTGTTGTTTTAAAATGGCTGAACGCTGCTTTGGAACTAGCTGACTCCTTGACTCTCCGGTCAGAATGTCTCTGAGATGATTTTTGACTCCACTTCCATTATTGTAAAACTGTAACTTAAAATTTGAACTTGTAGCTAAACTGATAGGTCAGATTTATGTTTCCATTTGTTTGTCTAGCTGCAGCGGAAAGCTTTTGGCACTGTTGCATTTTGTAGAAAGAGAGATTAGCTTTAAAAGAAGCATCAAAGCTAACAGCTAGCGGGTTTAGCCGGCCTAACATAACCTTCTTTGTAAAAGACCGTGGATGTAAGTGACCATTTAGATCCTCACAAGATTTAAAAATTTATATTAGCATGCAGGATATTTGAATGGTTTTATGACGGTTAAAGTACAATTTGAAACTGGTTCCTCACAACTAGCGGCTAGCTTGACTCTCCAGTCAGAACTTCTCTTTGTTCATCCAAACTAAAGTTTCCATTAGTTTAGCACCAGTCCAGTTAGGGTGGAGCTACTGGCATCACTCAGCACAGTCCATTTATTAGGAGATAGAAAATAGTCACTGCTTGCGACAAGCACAAGACATACTAGTATGTCACGTTTGTCATCGCACTAGCATAACGGTACGTTAGGTATTTGGGTTTAGTCCGCCTGCCCAATGAGAGTCCATCTGTTGGTGGAAATGCTCTCCTGAATATGGACTATTTTCCATTTTCAGGAGAGCAAGATAAGCTAATAGTTTGTCTTTTTGTTTTAATTAAATTCTATGGATCGGTTATCAGTAAAATATATTTTACCTTCAGGGGATTGTGGTCTGAACAATGTCAGTTTCTAGGATTACAGATGGTTGATCCATTGCCAAAGTCAGTGCTAACAACTAGCTAGCTAGCTCGCTCTGCAAATTCCCATTTAAAGTGAATTTTGAAGAGCTCACTTCCTTAAGAGGATCTGTGTTCTCTATACTATCATCGATCCAAATGTATACTTTAAACAGGTAATATAGTATATTGCAATGCAAACTCCTTTAGAACGATGTTTCTATGAGACTGACATTTAGCACCAAGAAAATACATTTAGACCCCGTAAACAAATGTTTAAATACCACTTGTCAGAACTAAAGTCATTTATCAAAAATACACAATAAAAACAATGTTTAATGTTGAAACTGGAACAATAAAACTTGCCGAGGAAAACAGGAAGGCACTGCAGGCAATATAGCACACATGATATATGTGGGTTTGACAAGTGCTGCAAATTGGCACGTGGCCACGGGAGCGGTGTTTACAGAAGGGATTTAGATACTTAGCGTCCTTTTTCAGCAGTGTGTATACTATCTCCTCCTCCCCCCTCTTTGTGTAATGTAACCCAAAGTGCAAACAGATCTAATATTACAGAAGACCACAATCATACTCAAAGTAAAAAAGAAAAAAATAAGTCATTATTACATCAGTTAAAGCTGCTGGAGTTTATGTCTGCAGCGTCTGATCCTGACAAACTTTCCAAAAAAACAAAGCACAAAAACAAGGATCCTATACTGCTGTCTTGTGGCCAGTAATTTTCTTTCAGGGCACCCACGGGAGCCATGCGTTTTCACATATGGCGAGGCGAGTTTGGATTTTACGAGATGAATTGTTTTGGGAGTCTGTGAGAAGAATGATGGGGGAGGGCAGAGCAGAAGAAGGGCAACAATAATTGTGATCTCTGCTGCGACATTAAAACCGAGCTCAAACTTATTGTCGTCTTCCTTTCCCTACGGTTCACATGATTTGAGTTGGTTTCTTACACCTCGGATGGAAAAGCACAGCTCAGTGTACACGGCCTCTCCTCTTCAACGGCCTAGTTGAATTTAGTTTGGGAGCCAGTTTCAGTTTACACAGACTGTTATTCTTTCCAGTTTCATGTAGTCTTTACACACTGATTGCAGCAAAGATACTGCAGCAAGCTTCCTTCTATGGGATTACAAACATGAAATAATTACAAATGAGTTCATGTCAGTTGTGTCAAAAATATTCTCTTTCTACATTTCATGTGGGTTTATGCGAATGTTGATATTTGAGTTTTGCCATTTCTGTTTAAACCGTGAGTTTGTGTGTTTTCAGCTCAACGACTGCCGTTCAGACTTGAATGCACCGCCCCCTGGTGGAGCTTAAAATACACACGACATGGCTCTTGCTTATATTTGCCTATATGTTTGGACAGACGGTGAATATTTTCCTGTAGTTTTGTTGTTGTTGTTGTTGTTGTTGTTTTTCCCACGGTGCAGTTTCACTGTGACGGTGCAAACGTTCAAGCTGAATTGGTAAAGAGCATTGAGAAATAGTTCACCAAGTTTCCAAAGGCTTTGGATTTTAGGTTTATTTGTAGATGAGTCAAAGACGACCTATTATTAGTGTGTGCACTTAACTAGCAAAGTGTTTTACAAGAAAAAAATACGATTTTGAGCCTGGCAACGGGAGGGTCAGATACTGTTTTACTAAGTTAACAAAATCTCTTCACTGTTTTACTCAGACCTACAATCCAGGATCCTGAGCTTGAATATTGCTGTGGAGAGGAATATTGACCTTTGACCTGTTACTCCTCAATCCAAGTCGTGTTTTTTTTGCCTAATGAGTTGTAAATTGGCTAGTAGTTACCTAACTGATGGAGTTATTATTACTATTTTTAAGTAAAACTGCAATTCTTAATTTTAAAACAAAATTACTTTTAACTCTTCCGTCTCCAGACATGAACTGCATTTGCTGTTGTTCAGTTTTGGTTGAACTAGTTTTGCCTGTAAAGAGCATTTTATGCTCCCATGCTAAAGGTCTATAAAAGGCCTTTAAAAAATGGATCTTAACTGAAGTAGCAATTTCTAAATAAAAAGAAAAAAATTGTTTTATTTGAGTTAATTTTTTCTATACAAAAAAATCACACAAGCACAGATCTTATTTTAAATTACTTGGACTTTGAACAATTTACAGTAAATTTTTTCACTGTAAATTACCGTATTTACAGTAAATTACTTTTACCTTTTTTAAGTTTCTAGAAAATTAAGACAAAGATTTTATTTAGCCCCTGACCAGCAGGATGGATAAGGACTCATTTTTATCTTTCTACAAGACAAAGCTAATGTAAGTAGTAAGAAAGGTAAAAAAAATAAATAAATAAAAATCAAAGATGAAAATTAGAAGCTGTAATTGCATTGACCTTAAAATTGTACAAATTGGAATTATGAAACTAAATTCGCTCAATGAAAACACAGCAGTTTAAAAAAAAACAAACATTTTTGAGGTTTTTGCTCTGACATGAGTTGGTTTTTCAACTGTATTGAAGGTGGTGTATTTGGCAAAACTGCAACGGAAACACTTTTTTTCACATCACACAAGTTATGTGAACAGCAACCGGATGTTACCACTGGTGGAAAAGACAAAGACAATAGGAAGATTTTTTTTATTTTTTTATGACGGTATCAAACTTATGCATGTGTGAATACTTTTTTTTTATCGTATTTCTTAGTTAATGGAAACACTGCAATTGCAGCATTGCTGTTGGACTCCAGCTGCATTTCCATGACAAATGTACGCAAAACTTTGATATTCTGCCAGTGTTGAAAAAAAAAACACAAAGAGTGACATCATGGAAAAACCAAGACTCACTAATCATTAGACCTTTTACGCTTTTACACCAACTTGTTGTTTGGGTAGCATACCAGTAAAAAGCCTTTTCTGTCCCACTGCCACAAACATAAACCAGCAGAGTTTCCTGAACTCCACTGAAACTTTAACTGGACTGGAGTTGGTCTGCAGATGACTGGTAACAAACCATTAATTTGATTCAGATATGTTGGAGGATAATAGATCTGATCTGACAGAAATTGGACAAAGAGGAGACGCTGCGATTGTGCTGCTGAACTGATTTAAAAGCTTTTCACGCATCTTTAAAAAGGCAGGCAATAAGTTTGGATGATACCGTTTTTCTTCAGCTCTCTGCTAAAAAAACACAAGATACCCAATCTCGAAGGGATCCCATAAAACAGGGCTGAGTGAAGTAAAGTTCCACTCCCTCGCTGCCTCCAACTCCTCCACCCGAAACAACCTGCAGCCTTCAGATTTACTGTTGTTACAGCTGAGCTGAATCAAAGAGTGCCAGAAGCTCAGACAGGAAAGGCAGTGAAGGGAGAGGAACCAAAGTGGCCCGAGGCTACAGTCCTCAGACGACTCATCGGACGTTTGGACGAATCGACTCGAAGTGGCATTTTAGCGTGTCTGGTCCACGAACTCCATTTCCTCGCGTGGACGTGCTCGTCGGCTAGGAAACAAAACTCATTTCGTGTACACTCTGTGCTGCTGCGGTAGCCACCCCCTACTGGACCCGCTCCTTTTCAGAACTTCTGCTCTTCCACTTATCTCCCTCGACCGTCTTCTGCAACTAAATTCCTTCAGGGGACAAAAGAGTCTTTATTAGTCATTATTTGTCCAGATGGGGAGGCCTGACAAGAACTATGACTCAGATAGTGCAGCATTACACATGTCAGACGAACATGATTCTTGTTCACGAGCGTGGAGAGCAATAATTGTGCAGATGTTTGTTACTTCTGGCCCTTGTTTAACATAATGCAGCTGTTTTGCTGATTGGCTGATGAATTTTGCCAACAGAAACCTGCTGGGAATGTGTTTGCAATCAAAACTTTTCAACATGCTGAAGAAGTGCTCTCCTAGTAGACGCATCCAGTAAGTTGTCGTAAGACTCTGAGTTGTTTGGTGAAGTTAGTGAGTTGTAATTAGGTGTTAGTTTATGCCGTCTGACCAGTTACCTACTAATTATACGCACATAAGCCGTACGCGTCTCACGGCGGCACTTCCAGAGAGCGATGGTAGTCGTGTTACTGATGTGGTTTAGTGTTGAGCAGGGACCAATTTAGCTGCAAAGATGAGAGGAATGGAATGATGTTAGATGGAAGATGTGACTTCACAAGCTATAAACCATTGTTTTATTGGTGTTTTTTGTGATAGACCAACACAAAGAAGTGCATTATTGCGAAGTGGAAGGAAAGAATGATGCATGGTTTTCTTTATTTTTTTCAAAGAGACATCTGAAAAGGCTGATTTGCATAAGTTTCCAGCCCCTATTTGACCTTATGGCTGTTCTGGGTTTATTTACTATTCGGTGACCGGAGCTTTTGCCTGTTTCTAATATGATGCCTACAGTTCACAAGTTCAGTCAATCCGAATATGATCTGTGAATCATATTCTCATTGTGCTTTAGGTCTAGACTTTGACTGGACCATTTTAATGCTTTGATCTACTTCATATTTAGGGTTGTTGCTGCTAAAAGATGAATTCCTTAATCCTGAATCTTTCACAGTCTCTACAGACTCTGATGTTTTCAGGGAAATGTGCAGTCGTTTTTCTAACACACATACCTTATGCCTTTCTTACAGCAAAGGGTTTCTTCCTGCCATGTCTTTGTATTTTTTTGTTTTTGATATATTCTTTTAGTGTTTGGCTGAGGGATGTCCAAAGCTCGGGATGTCGATTCATACCTCAACTGTGCTCTAAACGTCTTCACAACGTTATCTCTGAGACTAAATTACAGACAGCTGGACTCTGTTGTAATTAGATGGCATCTGAAGGAAGTTGGCTCCATGAGGCGACTGAATAACTGTGCATGCCACAGATTTCAAATCTTAATATGAAAAACGTAAGGATCTGATCTTGCCTCTTTCGTACCGCTTTGTTTTGCTTTTTCACATCCGTCTGTGGTTATAGCGTGACAAAATGTGATGGGGATCAAGACGTATGGACATGTTTACGAGGAACTGTACGTTTTTCTTTTTTTTTTTTCCCACTGCAACACTCGCCGAGACGCTCACACCGTGCCCTCTTGCCCTGTCGTTTCCTCGCTTCTTAATGCGCGCAATTTCACACGCAGCATTCCCACCACCCAGCCCGCTGTCGTTTAGTTCACACCAGCTACCTCAACTAAAGCCTTCACCCTTCCCTCCATCTCCTCTTCAACCTGTTCCCTCCAGACGTTTTTCATCAACGCTTTCCTCCAAACGTTTTACTCCTATCGCTTTCTTTTTTTTCCCCGAACGCTTCTTATCCCCATGGACACCGTATCTGTTTTCCATGCCCCACCTTCCACAGTTAAATCCTCATCCCACCATGTTCTCCTGGGAGCTGGAGTTACCAGATGGCACCGACCAGAACCCAAACATCTGCGTCACCCTTCTTCGGCCCAAAACCAGGCTCCCAAAGTTATGCAGCTGTATAAACAGCCCGTGTGTAAAAATGCGAGCTATGCGGCGGCGCACATGAGGTCCTCACTTGGTCGTTATGAGCAGAAATCTTATTAAAAATAAAAATAATGGCAGAGGAAATACCTTTTGTTTAAAATATGTGGCTTGGGCTCTTGGGTGACAGTGGGGCATGGGAAACATACGAGGCAAAGTAGTCAGGCTAAGTTTAGACTCACTAGAGTCATTAACTTCAATTAGAACCATTTTTTTATTTATCAAATAAGCAAAGCACACACCTATTTTCACATCATCTTTTCTTAATCATAACAAAAACATCTTCATTTTCATCTTCACTTCCACTACTTTAACTGCATAAAAACATATGTCCCCATTATGTTTTGTATGCAGTATTTTATCAGAAGTCTTGGGGTTTTGAATGTCTCCCTGTTATGAAAAAAGCACCTCAAATTAGCTCTACAAAACGGTCTGTCACTATAAGGACCCGCCCTCTGTCCCTTTCTTCCTATTGGCTGACTTTGTTGCGGAGTGAACAGCTCTGACCTCCTCCACTGGTTTTAAAATCCACCTATCAAGAGCAACAATGACACACAAAGTCATGTGGGAAAAATTGGGACACTGTGGAAGCCTGTCTGTGTTTTAACGCGTCTGGACACATAAAATTTAGTATTAGTTTAAAAAAAAAAAAGTAATATTTGACCTTTTTAAAAATAATCTGTAAATTGTAACCAGATAAATGCAGTTTCTGTGAATAATTACATCCTCTGAAAATGGCTAAATTTGCACACAAACTTTCCTTTAACTCAGTTTAGTACTTACTGTCTAAGTTAGACTTCACTACTTTTAATGGTACTTATAACTGATATTTTTTTCTGGATTATATGCATTAAACCATAAGGGGACATGCTCATAAATACATATTGTATGGTGAATTGTGTGCTACTGGTTAAGATGCACTTTGCACAATTATTAGGCAAGTTTTGTTTTTTTTCTCTGACTAAAAATCATTTTTATTTATTACCAACTGCAGTACTCTCAGTTAATCCAAAAATGTCAACAACATATTGAAGAAGTGAGGTCTTGGGAGTCTAGAGAGTATCTGCATGTGCACGGCTATTTAGCAACTATTATTGTTCAGAATTATTACAAAACTACATGAAAAAAACTAAAACGCATTTTCCGTTCTTTCACTTTTTTATGTTTATCAGTTTGTTTTTTTCTCAACGCATTTCTTGTGACCCTATTTGCAACAAAATGTTTGGTTCTGTGATCAAACCACAGTACCTTAGTAATTTTGAAATTGCTGCATCCCTCAATCGTCTCCTTGTCATTTTTGGCTTTTCAGAGTCTGTTAAATTTCTTTTTGGGGCATTTTACATGACGAGATGATTAGGAAAATATTTTACCCCTTTTGTTGATTTGCAAATCAATCATAATCAACAAAATTTGGGTTCATGGACAAAACCCCCCCCCATCAAAACAAGCCATCAGTGAAAACTGATTTCTACAAAATGACAAATAAATGAAAATTTGAATGCAAAAATATAGAATGCAGAACGTTTCTGACCATCCTGCTCTTAAAACAAGATTATTTTAGTTATCTTGTTGGCTAGCTATCGGTGCAATCTGCCAGCACAGACAGCTATCAGGCCACGAAGTCCAGAGTTTGTCTCCTACAAACTCTAGATTTAAACAATGCAACCTTTAAAAGAGTGGTACTTCTTTATTACCTATTCATATTTTTATTTATTTTTTGTAAGCGAAGGATAAGTGTTGTTTTCTTTTTGACGGCCATCTTGCAATGCACAGCAACAGGTGTTCTAGGGCCACCGCTGCACCCACAAAACAAATCTAGTCACACTGTTGTCTCATTAAAATGACTGAGCCATAGAAATGATATGCTGAAACAGTTTAGTAGTGATCATTTCAAATCACAGTCCAGCTTGAGACTGGAACCCAATCCGACCTAGCCACATGACATATACCTATAAAATGACCACAATGTCTTGACAGTGAAGCGACAAACACAACTTCCTTTGGCTGGTTTGAGTCTGAGCGTTAACTGGAGGCATCAGTAGAAAATCAGACGGAGCTTGTGAAAAATAGTCTAATAACTGTAGATCTTGTGTGTTCAAGCGCTGCAGCCAGACATAAGGGAAGACAGAAATGTGGACAGTTGTGCATTTTTGTGCGTGTTTAGAGTGGAGTGTAGCTGTGTGTCTCACAGTGGAGCCTCTGGCTTGTTTTCCTTTTCTTTAAACACCAGGACAACACTCAGGCCCACTTGAGAGTACTCTGGGCCTGGATGAGGACAAAAACCTGGCGGCTCACCAAGAATAATGTTTGTTAGAGTTGGGCTTTTTTTTCATTGTTTATTACATTCAGCAGACTCATTTCTATCACAGATGGTGATTTAAAATTCACCGTTATGCTTTGTTTTCTTCCTTTCTTTATTTTCTTGGCAATGTGAACTTTTAAACTCTTCAAATTCGCTTTTATGAATAAAATGGACCGCGCTCCGAACTCATCCTTCCCTTTTAGTAGACGCATCAGACTGCGTTTGAAGATCAAAGCGTCGAGCATGCTTTTACACCAAGCCACTTTCACATTTAAGTCTTACTCTTAATTGTGGCCGGCTCACTGTAATGGCAGACAGCCACAGGCTGGCGAGTTTTCCATCACAAAGCAGCGGAAACCCCATTCTGTATATTGTTTGAAAGCTCTCCCGATGGCACACCAACCACAGATCTCCGCAGCGCTGCTTTTAAAATGCTCTGTGAAACATTAATAGAAGAAGTCCAGCTCTCTTCTGAATGACTCTCCAGCACATTAGTGCCAGGAAGCTGCTCGTTTTTAAGCCAGTGCTGTATTAGACGCTGTGTTGTGTTTTGACTGTAACTATCATAGCATTTACTCTAAATATACACATGACATTCTTCTTCCACCGCGCATATCTTCAAGGCATATTTAGGTAATTGCTGGAGAGTTTAAAATAAACACTTTTGGCTCACACGGTTTTGACTGGAGGATGGTTCATGGTGTACATCTAGTAACACTTGAGCCTGGAAAGACCAAGAAACATGAAAGTTCTCCAAAATGAGGCGGACTGCAGTTATAAGTTCGAAACTAGCGTGTCAGGTCTCGAACCTTATCTCAGCTGGGGAACATTTTTTCTCTGCCACTGGGACAAGGTGGCCTCCTAACTACATCAGTGGACCGGCAGCCAAATGGAACCAAATGGATGCATGGCTCGTTTTGCTTTAGAGAAGTTCCCTGGAAATTTCCTGGGAAGTAACCTACACATTCCGTAAGAAGAAATTATATGGTGGATTCTGTAAAGTGAACAGAAAATGCCTGATAGGGTAGGTCCTAGCAAAGTTAACTTCAACTTTTAGTGAAGTACTTTCTATAGTCTGGGAAAGCAACCAGTAAGTTCCAGGGAAATCCAAAGTAATCTCATAGTTCTGAGTAACCATTGAGTTAAATAATTTGGGAAACTAATCTCTAAGTTCTGGGAGGCTTCTTGGTAAATTATGAGAGGGTAACCAACAATCCCATAGCATTTCCTGGAAAGTATCTTGTACATTTTGGACTAAAAACCGTTAAGCTCCAGTGAAATATTTGATAGGTTCTAGGAAAGTAACCAAGTTCCAGTAAATTCCCAGTCAGTTTTGGGAGCAAACCTTTAATTGTTGAATGGCACTTGGTTGAGTCTGGAAGTGCAAGCAATACATTTCAGAAGAATGGTTGATATTTCCTGGAAAGGAATCTCAAAGTTAGGTAAGGTATTTGATAATAAGGCTGAAACGATTAATTAGATTAATCGTGATTAGTCGATTACAGAAATAATTGTCAACTAATTTAGTAATCGACTAATTGTATACAGACTCCAAAAAAAGGCCAGGGTCAAGTTTACGGGTCAAGTTTAAAACTAAGCAGAAAAGAGTCACCATTAAGATGGAGGAAAAACATGAAAGTATTATTGCAGCTAGGATTGACATGTTTTCCGTAATCCAACTCCGAGGACATGCTAAGCAAGCAGAACGGGGAATCTTCTAATAAAATTAACCAATGAAAGCTCCATTCTTGGACTGCATGTCTAAAACTATTTAATTAGCTAACCGAATTAGCTAAATGTGGCTGGACCTCCCATCCGTTTCCTCTGAAACACCTGTAACTGAAATCTGTTCTTCATCATCTCGGGCTAATTCGGCCTCACTCCCCAGATCCCCAATAACTTTCTGGAAAATGTGAAGGGTGCTGTGTATCATTTGCCACGAAGGAGAGTCGTGGAGAGTACCTTCGAGGTCAGCCAATGCTAACGGTAGGAGGCTGTCGCAGCGTATGGCACCATCTGATCAGTGCTTTTTGTGGAAAAATGCTTCCTGTTTAATGTTTGTTTACATCCTACTGCCTACATGTGCATTTTTTCCTGAGGCAAACAACAATGGAGGAGTCTTGGTGGACGCGTTCTGATTAATTTTGCGAGCTCTGTTTTCTGTTGCCGTTATAACGAGCAGGTCCGAGGCCTTAACCCTCGGGAGACGTGTAATCGCAGTTTAATGAGCTGTGTCAGGATCAGCACAGAGAGCCCAGGGATTTAGTGAGTTTTTGTTGAGGCTGCAGGCCTTACCTGTTAGAGAACATCTGGATTTAATGGTAACAAACCACAACTTGCAAGATTATTTACTTTACGCCTACGGTATTCCCACCCTGTCCAACTTGCGTTCATCAGAAAGTTAGTTCCCAAAATGCGAAGGCCGCACAACACCACAAGGATTGTGAAATCATCACAGCACAGACCGAAGTTTCAGAGGATCAGGTTAATACTTTCCCAATGCACTGCAGCGGCCAACAGGTCCCTGCAGATAATGGTGAGGGGAGCTGGAAAGTCATTGGGTCGTTGTCCTGCTGATAACCCTTGTCCTTGAGCTTAGGGTCAGGAGCTCATGGAGAGACGCTGTCCTTCAGGATTTTCTGCCAGAGAGCAGAAATCATTCCACAATCACAGACGGGAAGTTGTCCCAATCCTGAAACGGCAAAGCAAACCCAGAAAACTAAACTTCAGCTGCCTCATGTTGACTCAGGTCGTGTCTTAATGTGCATCAGTTGGTAGTTAGATGTATGACGTGTGTATATTAACTTTATTTGGAAGTTGTATTAGGATTGCAGCTATCAGTTATTTTGGTAATCGATTGTTCTGACTTATCAGATTTTTTAAAAATGGCACATTCTGCAGATTTTTTAATTTTACCTCATAATTCTTTTTTTTTTTTTTACACAATATTAGAAAAAGAAAATGAACAATAATTCCTGAAAATGCAATGCCGGAGCGTATCTTTACTAAAAACTAACAAAAAACAAAGCTGCTTGGGAAGTTTTGGCTAAAACGTTTTTACAGATAAAGGCGATTTTAACTTAAATGTAAATTGCAAATTTATTTTGTGCAGTTGTGGCTTAGTTACTGCTCTGACTATGTTTGAGTCTGTATACTCCATTTAGTGATTAATTGATTACTGATTTATTTGACAGTTATGTCAATCACTGATTCATCGTTACAGCCCTAAATTGTGTATATATATATATGCAGCTCTGGAAAAAGGTTGAGACCACTTAAAATGATCCGTTTCTCTGATTTTACTCTTTATTAGTGTATATTTGAGTAAAATGGAGATTGTTCTTTTATTCTATGAACTACTGACGACGTGTCTCTGAAATTCCAAGGAAAACTTGCTCTTTTTTTTTTTTTTCAAGAAATGAGAAATGGTCAACCCTCAAATAATGAAGTAAACACGTTCATGTTAATGTAGGAACAGCAATACTAATATTTTAACTCAGGAAGAGTTCAGAAATGAATATTTGGTGGAATAACCAGGAGGTTTTCAATGGGGTTCAGTGCAGTGGGCTCTTCATTTTTTCCAGAACTGTATATTTACTGATGGATACAACAGCACTGATCTAAATTTGATCAGTGGTGTTATCTATATTAATTTAAGCGTTTTTCTGCATGTGCTGATGATTTATTGAATGATTTTGAGTCTCTTCACTCATTATGTACCCAACACTAAGTCCATTGTGAATAATACAACAACCCTTCAGCTAGAAGAAACTTGTACAATGGTCACAGTCTCCACAGCCAAGTCAGGCTGCATTGGACTGCATTTCCCTGGAGGCAACTCTCTCTACCACTAACAGACAAAAGGACAGAGTCTGTATTTGTACAAGTGTTTCCCATAAGGCTAGCGCCAGACGTATTTGTCAATGAGACAATGCGAAGGTAGATTTTCAAAATTGGAAACTTTTCCCCCCTCAATCCCCGTAGATCATTGGACACGTGCCTCACTTGTCAGGAATTTATCAGCCGGCACTGAAAAGATGTGTGAATATTCTTGCAACACCATTGTTCAGTCAGTGTTTACCTACTTATTTTAAAGTCCTTCACACTCACGGCATTGCTAAGAAAAATAAAATTACGTGAACAAAGTCATAATATAACAAAAATAAAGTCGTAATATTATGACTTCGACTTTGTCATATGACTATTCTCGAAATATTATGACTTTATCCTGGTAGCACTTTGAGTTTATTCTCGTAACATTTTCAACTTCTATTTAGCATGATCCTAAAACTCCATCGTAAAAAAACAAAAATGGATTAAATATAAGGCATGGTGGAAGACATATGATGCTGTTGCTCCGCTTCGAAAAGACTGAGACCTTGTTGGACTGCATGACAACATCAACATATAAATTACAAGCACGATTACAATTCTGGTTACCACAAACAGAAATCTGTGCATGGGTCATTATTTCATCTTTCAACAAAAATGATGATTCAAAACATATTGTAAACACAGAAACGGTTCTCGAGACACAAAATCTTCCTTCTTCCTCAATGGCACTCTTAATACCATACATAATAATTCCTAATAAAGGGGGAAATCTACCTCCTCCAATGTAAGATAAATTTATTTTAAGGCCATTTCCACATCTTTATTACCTTCTTTAAGGTAATTAAAGAAGATAATTACCTTAAAGAAGGTAGAAAATCAATTGAATATTTTTTTTATTTTTTGCAATAACCCTTTAGACTTTGGAACGTCAGATGTTTTTCTGGGAATTTGAAC
This sequence comes from Girardinus metallicus, assembly GCA_903067095.1. Lineage (NCBI taxonomy): Eukaryota > Metazoa > Chordata > Actinopteri > Cyprinodontiformes > Poeciliidae > Girardinus > Girardinus metallicus. The sequence goes on along the minus strand of CAEGAE010063000.1, from coordinate 21,062 downwards.
ATGTAGCTTACTGTGAAATTAGCAGAAACATTGCAGGTCAGCTCAGGTTATCCCATTGCTTTCTGTTGCCCTCTCTTCATATTGTCAATGTGGAGCCATACGAGCAATCGCCCGCCACACTGAGGATCTACTATGCACTAATTGATTACATGTGTAGAAGTGCGTAACACGATAGTAAGCCGGCATACAACCCAAACACAAGCCACCTGCTGCGGTTTTCGGCAGAGAAAAGTTTATCTCTCGCTGCAGTCTTGGCCATTCTGACGCCAGCGGTTCAAATAAGGACACACTGGCCAGCGTCCACCAGTCAATCAATCAGCTCCAGCCTACAGTCCAAAAACTGAAAAGGCAAAAAAAAAAAAAAAAAAAAAAAAAAATTGGCAGAAGTTGAGATTGTGATGTGATATTAAGGAGAGGAATGCTTTTGGGAATCTCATTTTTCACTGCTACTACAATACAGACAGCGCAGCCTGTTGAGATTTCAATGTGATTTTTGGCAAAGCAAAGTTTCATAGTGTTCCAATTAATGTTTATCTCATTTTAAGGGAGAATGTTGAGATATTTAGTGTTGATCACAGCCAAATGTATTCTGTGCACTCTGGCCAGATCCATACTTATGAATAGCTGCAGAGTATTTTCCAGTTGCTTTGTTTTTTGTTTTTTTTGTCTTTGCCCTGCACAAATGTTGTAGACAAAACTTCTCGGTGCCATGGAACATCACCAGGCAAGCGAGGGAAGCAAACCCAGCGGTGTTTCTCTCTTGTGGAGATAAACAGGGAGAAGGTGGCTGCCAGATACCACAAACACAACTGTTCTTGTCACTCCCCGGGTGTCGCTTTTCCACCGCCCGCCTCCCACCCCTTCCTACATTTATCACAACAAAATCAATTTCAGCAGCAAAAACAAGAGTTTACAGTAAACTGTTACTGTTTACTGTTAAAAAGGCAGTTTTTTTTTTTTTCGGGTTCTCCATATAGTGCTGTTGTGCAACAGCAATAAAATTCTTTGTAGTAAAATAAATAAAATGAAATAAAAGGGGATTCCTTTGCACAAGAAGCCTCAAGGCGCCATTACAAACCACTAAAAATGTGAGTAAGGAAATGTTCTGGACCACATTTCTGTTATGTGCTTATTGATTGATAAACACACTCAAATACAGAATGTAGCACTTTTTTTCAGCACAAAAGTTTGCTTTACTACTTCTGTATTTGTTAGGGTGTATAATCCCTTTAGTGTCAGATTAACTTCATCATTTCTAATCTTTTGTTCCCAATAATTATGATACTAAACTTTCACATTGCTACATATCTGGTGTAGTTACTTTTATACACACGGTGTGTGTTCCCATTGAGTGAGTTTGTGTGTTCAGTGTACCATTTCATAGAAATTTTACATTTTCTCTGTGGAGTAATTGGTTTAATCGCCTCCAATGAATCCAGTTTATTTTATATAATCTGGACCCCAAAGACTCGCACACCGACACGGAAACAGCTTTTCTGAATCTGTTCTTAGCGCACGCACACACCCACACACACACGCACACGTCCTTGTTAATAATGCAATGCTAAATCTATTTGCCACATGCTAAGGAAATCCACACCAATTTTTATTGGACATCTCTCTGTTCTCTGAGCTTTTCAAATCATGCAAAAACAAATCCAAGTTGAACATATTTCCAGCCCTTTTACTGTTAGTGATTTTTTTTTTCTTTTCTTTTTTGTAATAAAACTGTAAGCTGAGGTATTTCCTGACCTTCGATCTTGGATTCTCTGCTATGTTTGACCTCAGCCAATCTGAAACATCTAAAAAAAAAAAAAAAAAAAAAAAAAAAAACACTTCCAGACTTTTGGAAGACCAGGTTACCAGCAGAAACAAATCATTTTAGAGACAAGCTGAAATGGAAAATGAAAAGAGACGCTACAAAAAGCAGCTATAGTTTAAAAACTGTGGAAAAATACTCAATGCTTGAACTTCTTAGACATTGTCCGATCACGACGGGTTTTGTTCTTCTAAAAGAAGCAATGTGAGTAAACAGAAAAGCAAATGTAACTCCCAGCCACCTAGAGTTAAACTATAATCCCTGTAAATAATAAAAATCTTGACTGACAGCTTAAAGACAGAATCAATTTGGCAAAATTACTGCTAAGTCATTTTCCCTCTCCACAAACTTTCTCTCTCTCCGTGTTAAACATGCCTGCATGTTACCTCTCATTTTGGACACACCTTAAAAACTGTGGTTTGCAGAAATGACACAAAACACACATAGACAGAGCTGATAATAATAATAGGAAAACCTGTTACTCTTTATAGTGAGCTGGCTCTTTAATATACTATCTTAGACCTCAGAAAAATGTCTTTAAACTGCCATCAAAGGTCACATTTCATGTAGATTATCACTTCAACAGATGGCAGACTTTACAGGAAAGGCCATTAGGATTGTGGACTCCTACATGCACTCGTGTTGTTAATTTTGGCAAGTCTGTAGGACAATGGATGGTAAGATCAAAGCTGAATATGGAGTGAGCAAATACAGGGATATGAATGTGACCACGGTTGTGTTTTCATGTTTTTTGTGTTCAATTTTTCCTCCTATTATATGTGGAAAAGTGAGAGTGACAAGCTATCATCGGTTTTCTTCTTGTCATAAAAGCAAGATTTGTAGAGTTTATCGTCAATATTTGCCCTGTCAGCAGATTCTCCCACCCGAGTTGTGGTTCTCTGCATTCCCTATAAATTTCCTAAAGGCATTTAAGTACGTGTGCATTGTGTAAAATTGCATAATTTTTTATTTCTATCTTGGAATTATGCTCTATTTTGTTTTTTTGTTGTTGTTGTTGTTGTTTTTCCCATAAAATTCCAATAAAATACATTAAAGTTTGAGGCTGTTTATTAACTTTGACAAGACACTGTAAGTCTCAGGCTGTAAAGTGTAACTTATTGTGGACACTTTTGCTCATTGACTCTATAAGTTGGTCCATCATCTGCTACATGTCCATATAAAACTTTGTCGGTATCCCGCTAATGTCAAAAAACACAATTTCGCAATGGTGGCGTTTCCAATAAGTAGGAAAAACAGTTAAAGTCACATGTGAATAAGTTTGTTCACACAATAAGTCATTAAAACATGCCATGCCATCGTCCTCCTGCCACTTCCTGTCTCCAGCTTTTCCACCAGTAGCAACATCCTGTTGTTGATCACGTGACTCGTGTGATGCGAAAAACGTGTTCCAATTGTGGTTTTGTGAAATACACTAAGAAACAAAAGCTTTATAGTTTTTTCTAAATTGTTGTTTCCATTAAGCTAATCTAATTCTATAATTCTAAATAGCGCAATGCTGAGATAAATGGAAGTCAACTTCTGATTAAAAACTATTTTAAATCTAGGTCTGTCAGGGATATGATCACTTTAGTGCTTACTTGGAAAAATTCATATTGCGTTGTTCATCCAACAGTCCTGCCTTTAATCAGTCACAGTTATTATGTTGCCCTTGAGGAAAATAGTTTCTAAAAGAAGCTCAAAACATTTGCGTATAGTGCTCAAGGGAACTGTGGTGTCGTAATGTAGTTACAGCCCAAATGTACAGACTGAATAGCACAAGACGTACTTATGATGCTGATCAGTAGTGTGGGAACATTGTGGAGCTTTTACATCCACATACTATGATTTTAAAATAGTAATATTTACATTTTTAACCAATTAATGAAGTTTTTACGTTAAAACTAGTAAGTCCTCACCACGAGAGTATTGTTTACTGATGTTTACTTTGTGAGAATGTTGTGAGCTATGACCTCCCAAGAGATCAAGTTTATTAAAAAGTGTTGCTGCTTGTGCTCCACATATACAAGGTTGCCATAATGGCAACAAAAGTCATCGGTTCTTCTGGAAGTAGTTTGATAATAGTAAATAAGAAAAAACATTTAAAGAACAAATTAATTTTAAAGTTGTTTACAGCTTGATCTTTTATAAACACATTTTTTGATTTATTGAGATATCTTCTTTGCAGTCCATCAGACAGATAACGATGCTACTGCTGTGATCTTTTTCTTTTCTTTTCTTTTCTTTACTCTTCTTTTCTTTTTTGATTATTGAATTTCAAAGACGAGATCTTTCAGTCCTCCGGCCTCATGAACAATCCTTAAAAAGGAAAGCACCTACCGCAGTTGAAGAAAAGTCATAAGTTCCTCAGAGTCTAGACACAGAAGCCTTAGAGGAGCGATGGCTCTCCATTATGACACTTATCGACCGGACCACCCTGCAGCAGGCCTGATAGAGAATTCCCTTCAGCCAGTCCATGTGTGCATGATTATGTTTGTTCACATCCAGACAGATTCCTCTTCATGCCTAGCTGTGAAATAATGTTCAGATAGTGTCCCTGTTTTGTTTTGTTTTTAAATGTCTCTTTAAAAGATAATGTCAGCTGAATGAATGAGAGACGAGAGCATGAGTTAGGAGAGGAGGATTTTAACCATTTGTCGTAACAAACGGTGGTGCAACAGAAGTGGGGATGAACTTGGACACATCCAACAGACCACATGCAGACAAGGCTGACTGACTCAACTCTCAGCCCTGAAGATCTCTGTGTGTGGCCTGAAGCTTTGCTGCCCCCCCTCCCCCCCCTTTAACATCCACCCCTCTTTTTTTTTCATCCAGGGCTCTATTTTTGAGCCTCGGCCTTTCTCCTCGTTTTAAAATCTGAGATTAAAGGGGTGAAAAAAAAGGTTAAACACACAACCCATGCTTTATGCATTCAACAGCCTTCCTCCTTTGCTGTTCATCCTCTTTGCAGGCTCTTGGTTTGAATCGGCCGGCGTAAGCAGCAGGTAAATGGAAACTCTCCACTCTTAATAAGCTTTCCCGCAATTGATTTCTTCACAGATTTGTCTTTTCTTTTCCCCGCATTCTCCAACTCTCCATAAGCTTTGATGGTTTCTTCTGTGTAAAATGGAGGATTTCAGATCTTTGGTGTTAGTTGTCTGGGTTTTAGTTGGGCGCGGCACCTACAGCTCCAGAAAACAAGCCGCACATTGAGGTTTTTTCCACGGAGTCTTGGAAAAGTATCGAAACTCCTTTGAACTTTCGAACATTTTGGCAACCATCTTGTTTTACCATTGGGATGTTGTGTTCAGAACAATATGCTGCTAGATTTCTGCCACATATTATGTATGTAAACTTGTGTTGGAGTCTCTTCTGACCAGAGTACCTTCTTTCTTGTCACCTACTGGGTTATGGTACTTCTTATAGCTGGATTTCAACCATGGCTTTCTCCTTGCCACTCTTCCATGGAGGACGGATTATGTAGTGCTGGCTAATAATTATCTTGTCAATAAATTCATCCTAACTGAGCTGTGAATCCTACAAAGTTACCATTGGCCTTTACATTCCTTGTCAGATTGATGTTCTCCTGGCCTGGCATGTGGGTTTAGATGCATTTCTTTGCGTTATATTCACTATGCTGAGTTCTCTAACAACTCTCTAAGGCTCCTCATGCACCTTCTTTAACAGTGACTTATACTTTTGCACTGGAGCGGGGGAGAAAACATAGCGTGACACAGCGGTTACACTTGTGAACCAGACTTCCAAGTTTCAGTCGAGCACAAAAGCACTTGTCAAGAACATCTACATACCATATTAGAGCCCAACAAAGCCTCGGGTCTGGGTAATTTGTTCAGCACTGCGTCTGACACTTGAGAGTTACAGCCACCATGAACTTCGCTTTTTCTTCCCCTCTCAAATCTACACAGATCCTTTGGCTCCAGGGTTATAGGTGTGAATGTACAAAGAAAAGGCTGAAACAAAATGTCAGCAGCAGACACTAAACTCTCCATTTTGATTAATGGCAAGAGGCGCTTGGCTCCTGCACCTCCGCGCCTTCGTAAATCACACCGTGAATCCTGTAATTAGTAAAGGCAACCTCAAGGGAGTTCGAAATGCAAGCTTGCAAAGCCTTGGAATTAGGTCGTTAAATCTCCGCAGAGGATTCTTAATTGAATCGGTGGTTGGTTTTTAATGGGCCATGATGATAGAGTGATTTTATTGCTGGTTGGATGGTTTGAGATGCAGTGTGTTGCACTGCTGAATCTTCCAGCAGGTTCTGGCATGTAGGTGGATATTTTCAGAGGTGATGGCTGCAGAGTGTCTCATGAACGTGGAATCCAATTGGGTAAGAGACAGCAGTGAAATGCACTTTGGAGGGAAGATTAGAGTTTCAACAAACTATTATTGTTTGTAAGTGGTGGAGAAGAGTACTTGCCACCTGACTGAAGACGCACAGTGAGGGTTTAGGAAGTTTAGCCACAGAAATTTACTGATGCAGGACGTAAGGTTCTGGAGGTTAACTCCTGCTGGTTGGGATTAATCAGACCTATAATTACCGGTTAACTAACTTTTTTGAAATCACAGCCAGGTGCTTGGCAGGAAACGAGGTATGACTGTTTGAGGTCTGGGGTTCAGACATCTGCACATAATCCACACAAATCCACAAGCAAGACAATAGCACATTCAGGCTCAAACAGCACGAGCAACCTGATCAAACATTTCAGCTGCAGTCAGTTCACCTCACTCATCACATCCATTCATCTTCCTGAAATGACTTCTGCACTGCAGCTTTCCCAATCGAGGAGCAATTCAGGGACCGATGCTGGGATTTTCATATTTGTTACTCTGACAGCCTGACTGAAGGTGGATGTGTTGAGTTGTGTTGTGAAACCTTTGTTTTTCTTCTCAAGCTCTTATAGATTCCACCCCTCGTGTTGGAAATGTTTTATGTAATAAATATATTTTAGAGCTGTTGCTGCTGTAAAGCTTGGATTTAGGTTTTAATACAAATCAAATGTGAGTGTGGGTTGTATAAGACAAAAATGTAACTTATTAATATTTGAACTTCAGTTTAGCTTGTAATGCTTGAATTTTGTGTTTAAGTTCTTGTTTTATCAAATCCGACTTTTTCATAGCAGTCTGATTCCCCTCTTTTCAACCCTGCCAAAAACTTAGATTTGTGGCCGTCACATATACTTATTCTGGATACGATTGTTTTCAAAGTGTCATTGATGATGTAAAAATCATCAATGACGTATACAAGAAGAAGCCAGACGCACGTAAGTGATACCTTAAAATTATAATTATAAAATTATGAAAGAAGTCTGTGTCAGTGAAGTCAGTCTGACTTAAATTGTAATCAGTGCTCTGTAAAAGACTACTGCTATTAGTTGTGCTTTTTCATTAGTTTCCTTCATCTTATGATCTTGTGATGATACTGTAAGCTCCCGTTGCTCAATAACTTTTAATTAGCTGTCAATAACTTGTCCCTGGGTTATAAATATGACGCCAGGCAAAGGCTTGTTGCTCAAGTAAGGCAACATCACTTTGCCCTTGTCACCAATGAAAGTAAAAGACTAAAACAACCAGAAGTACAAGGTGGGAAGAGAGTTATCTCGCCACTGATGCAGATGCTATAGATGATATATTAAAAAATTAAAGCTCACAGTTCAAGAAGTGCTACAAATTTTTACCAGTGGCTTGAATAAATATGGTGGGCACTAGAGCTGCATTAGTTAGAAGAGTCCAACCTCTATAAGATGTATCCCCTCTTCACTACACTGGAGTCAAATTTCCTCATCAGCATTTCTTGACCTGATAATCACCTAATTATTAAGTTCAGGTCTGCTGGAGAAGAAATGAATCTAAAAGTTGTGCCATAGTTGCTCTCCGGACTAGAGCTAGGCACCCCCGCCTAAGAGCTAGGCACCCCCGGACTAGAGCTAGGCACCACCATTACCCATGGTGGACAATTGGAAGTTTTAAATTAGTTTTATCCCATGACATGAAGGGATCCAAGAAGTTCACGTTTGTTCATGTATAGAAACAATTAGCACTAATAAAAAATGGTTAAAGGAACTAAAGGTATAGTTAAATACAGATATTGAACATCTTATTTTCAGAAAAATGATTAAACTATGTTACTTGAGTTGGTTTTCAAAGTTGATCAATTTTCTTTTTGCTTGCTTGCTTTCCTTTCCTATATGTTGTCATATTTAAACTTTAATTCCCCTGAAAGATTTATTTCTTAGTTTGACAAGGCTTGATTTGCAGCTTTAAGCTCAGGAATCATTACTTTTACAAGCTAAAATGAGAACGACTAGATTGGGGCCAAACCACTTTTGATATAAAAGCTTAGTGGGGGGAAAAAAAGTTAAAAAATGTGGCTGCGGTAAAAATTTCTGTCTTTTACACGCAACCCAAAATTTGGATAATTGCCAGTAACGCAGTACAGTAAATGCAACTTTTAAGTAACTTATCTGAATTTTTATGTTTTTTCACATAACTGACTTACAGTAAATGACTGAAAAACAGTCTGTGCTCCGTGAAGAACGGATTATCACGACAGAATTTCACAAAATACAAAAACTAGTTAGTCTGCTTTGTGTATGTTTTGCTTGATGAGATCAAAAGAGACAATCAAGTAATCAACTGGCATTAATAAACTTGATAGCTGAGTTTCTGGGGATTTTGCTGTGGTACTAAGAGTATTATAGTCTGCTCTGGTTCTCATTACAAGCCAATTTGGCATATTTCATTGTTTCCATTGTTCCTCAAATTCATGTGGTGTTTTCAGATATGTCATAAGCTTTGGAGTTCTTGTACATGATGCGCCTTTGAGGAACGATTTGATTTAAAAACAGGCGAATTGGGAAAAAAATACAAAAGCGCTCTTGAAACAGATTTGATCATTTGGCTTATGTGGTGTCACTAGAAGAGAAGGCACAGTGAATTTTGGTTTTTGAAGGCAGATGTGACCTTGATTTAACCTCTGTCAGATATTTTCTTCTTCTGTGGTTCACTGGAATCCCACATCCATAGAAATATATCATTTATCAGTCTGGAAAGGGTTACAGTAATTTAGTTTCCTGTCTTAAACTTCTATAAACCAGGATGCGTTGCTTTACAAGCCTACTTCATGATGTCAGAAAGTATTGTCTTGTCTCTCTACTCAGGGATCCTCAGCAGGCACTAACCAGCCATATGCCTTTATTTTAAACAATGCACTACTTATTCTTTGCTTTGCAGATGTGTTATGTGCTCATACTGACACTGAATGCCGTCTTTCCTGTGGGGTTTATATCCGTTTCGTTTCTGACTCTTAGAATCAAGCAGTGAAGCTTTTACCAACGACTTCACACTGATGATCCTTATAGTCAAAAATGCAAAAGATCTTCAACTACATTAAGATAGAAATAAAATAACATAAGAAGACTCTTTCCACTTATATACAAATGTAGACATTTGTTTTTCCCGTGCAGCTTTTCTTTGATCTAAAGTAATTTAATCAACTTTCCAAAAGTATAGAAAAAGACACAAATATTATGGCCTGAAAGAAACCTGAAGGATTTTTGGAGCAGTGGGCAGGTTTGTCATTTTCTTCTCTCTAATACAGCCCCCTGCTGGAAACAGTAGAAAAAACTATAAACATGAAGTCAAACCATTGTTTTATTTTTTTGAGTTTGTCATCAGCATACTGCACAATGCCAAAAAAGATGGCACCATACACATTCCCATTTGAAAATCTCCCAAACAAGCTCTGAAATATTTATATAAATCCTTAGTTCCAGGTGTTTTCATCTTTCCAGATATAAACCTGCTTTTAAATGGTTGACCAGCTTTAGAGTCAAAGTATTTCTAGGCATTCTTGAACTAAACCGCTGCCTCACTGGTCAAAAGTTCTCAAAAAACAGAACAAGTTCCAAGAAAAATCCTTGAGCTTACAATCAGGATCTTCTTCCTTTGTATCTTGTCTCTCTTCATTATCTCTTAGAAAGAAATTTCATTCTGTTTCCTGGAAGAACCAAAAAAGAATCATTTAAGGTGGGACTGAGTTAATATCTTGTTAAACTAACTAATCCGAATCATTCTTACCCAATCCTTTGAGAAATCTGTTGACCCTCCGGTGTTCATTGTCATTGATGGAGTCCAAATACTCCTGCACTCTCACTTCAAACAGTCCTGTTAATAACAGGGAGGGTCAAAATCATCAACATTCACTCAATCTCCCGAACCCAAAGCCCTTCTTTCTCCTTTTGGGTACCTCTCAGAGCTTGCCGATGGAGCTCTCTCTCCTGGATAAACCAGCCAAACATCTGGGTCTCCATGAAGACCTCCAAGAAGCGGCGCACGGTCTTGGAAGGGATCGCTTTCCGGAACCCCTCGCGTTGGAACGCGCAGGAAGGAGAGGACGACGAAGAGGAGGAATATCCATCTTCACGTTCGGCGGTGATGAACAGCGGATAGTGTCCAACTAACTCCACAAAGAAGCGGACAAAGGCCTCAGACACAACGATGCTAAGATGACCAGTGTCTAAAGAGACAAAGAAGAGGTGGATTTTCATCAGACAGTCCATCCACCTTTTCAGTCCAATAAAACTCCAGGGCTCCCAAACTTTTCCATGCCATGACCCCTTCAATAACATTAGCTTCTGGCCAGGAACCCCCTTTGCGAACACATAGACAATGCTACAAAACATCTTAAGAAACATTAACTTTTTTCACATTTTTTATGCTCTATTCAATAATTGACACATTCTTAAATAAAAAGCTTTTGATTTTAGTTGGTCATGAGTTTTTTGCTAATTTTGAATCTATGGTTTCTTTTTAACTGTAAGTATTTCTCAAAGAAATGTGTGTCAACTCAAATGGGTTTCAACAGAAATCAGAGGTATATTTAAGTTATGTTTTGGGGAAAAGTCGTAAACAGTTAATATTTTACCTGCAGTAGCTCTTGGCCCTATTCATTCATTACACATTTAGATCGGTGGTTCTGGTCAGAGTGCCTGAAGCAAATTTTCAATGAATGCTAATTTATTGATTGTTTTTTGCACTGTCTTAATTTCTTATTTCCATATCAGGCTGATATGGGGCAGGTCTGGCATAATCCCAGTGGGAATAACTTTACCACATCTCTCCGAGACAAAAATGGCAATGACATTTTTTCTTTTCTATTCTTCTGCATAAAATGGTCTATGATCCAGTGCATTATCACTCTCCAAGAGACCATAATGAAAACATTGTATGTCTTTGTCCAGCTGAGCTAAATATTGAAGAGTATATAGATCTTCAAGGTCGAAGTGACTCATGTGCCATAATAGGGCATAATAGTCATCAAGGTAATAAAGGGACGGGTCAGTGACTCGAAATGCCCTTTCATTTACCTTAACGGCCCTATCAACAACTTATAACAATGTAACTCCTAACCCAGGACCTGAAGAAGCCTTTAGATTAAGAAGTTAAACATAATATATTGACTGCGTGGAGCCTTTTTCACATAATCTTTGTTTCACAGACTGATCACTTTAAAGTCCTGTTTTGTCTCACCGCTGATTGAGTCCGCTCCTCTGTCGTTGGCAAGTTCTCTTCTTCTTTCTAGAACATTCTCTAGAGCTGACTGGAGTTTAGAGGGCAGTATTGAGTCCTCATCATCCAACTAAATGTGACAACAGAGAAAGATGAATATTATTTATGAGAAGGCCAATGCGGGTCCTGATTCATACAGATCACTTAAAATTTTGAAATATGCAATCACCTGTCTGAGAAGTCGATTATTGCCTAGATCCACGACAAGAACCTGCACACAGAAAAACTAAGTGGTGTTACCTTTAACCAGCAAACACAAAACTGTACAGATAAACAAACAAAAGCAAGAATAAGTTTCAGATGCAAAATTTAAAGGGGCAGCATTATGTATTGTCCAGACCCAGAGGCATTTTTAGCACAATGCAGTAACTGTTACCTCCAGTTATAAAAATAACTTAAAAGAAAATTTACTTTTTAATTTAACACCTTGAAATTGGGCCTCTGGCTCTTTAAAAACTTCTGCTCTTTCTGAAACTCTGCCTTCAGGAAGTCATCGCAGCATTCCTCCTCTACTAACCTGTCAGCAACACTTTTACCAGTGCTGATAAGAGTAGTAGCTCTTATCAGCGCACAAGGTGTTTGCTAATTGCTGCTGACTAGTCTAAAGGAGCTGAGTGGGGGGATGGCAGGAGAGCGCAGAAGTGAGGCGGAAGCTCGGAAACAGCTCTGAGGAGGATCTAGATTTCAAAGGCAACGCTAGATTCCCCCAGGAGTTTTGCTAGATTCCCCCAGGAGTTTTGCACAACTGAATGGCTTCCACGGGAGATTAAAAGATTCCTCAAACACGCATGAAAGAATCAAGGCAACACTCAAGGTATGATTTGATGAGGGAATAACATTATAACATGATGTAAAGCTCAGAAAAGTCAATTTTACGTAATACTGCCCTTTAAGCTTTGCCTCCTGTCAATCTGATCTGACCTCCTCCAGTGGAAGCTCGTTGATTTGGGTTAAAGAGCTGGACAGCAGGCCAACGATGAAAGGGGTCGGGGTGCAGATGATGTCCAACATGGCGGAGGGCAGCACCGGGATGTAGGTGTGCTGCCAGACGAAGGGGTAGAGCAGAGCAACGACTGCGTGGCAGCACTGGGAGAGGGTACTGCAAGGACAGAACATGGGGTTAAACTGTGAAATTATGCTGGAGGATTTAATGGAAGAACACTTTTCCACCACTAGAGGGTACCAAAGCCCAACACTTCTCAGGGAAAATCAAACGCCACCATTTCTGGCTTTTCCCAGTGGAGCAAACAAACGAGCCAACCAGAGCTCCAGATGTCACTCTTGCATGAGCTCCTAATCCCTCGGATGCCTTACGTTTATTTAAAAACATTGCTCTGGACCACCCACAATTTATCCAACTTCATAATGACAACATCCCAGAGATACATTTTTCTTCCCCCTAGGCAACGGTCCCACCAGCACAGTTTGATAAACACTGGAAGGAGGGCGTCTGGAACAAAATCTAATTCCAAAGAGATTTTGCTTGCTGGGAAGCTTGAGGAAATTGGTCGCACTGAATGTGAACGTGCCAACCTGAGCTTATCAGCGGTGAAGATCACTCTTCTTTCCAGCAGTAGAGAGCTGAACACGCGGAGGAGCAGCCGCAGACTCAAACAGGAAAACAGGCATTCAAAGTCCACATGCTCTAGATGGGAGTCAGATGGCCGGCAGAGCTCCATCACCTGCACATTAAATACAGTTTACCATAAACGCCATTTAAAACTTGATACAAAAATAAGTAGTGGGTGCTTTTGGCAAACCAAAAATATTAATGAAACATCACCAGGATTCCTCAAAATAGGGACATTTGTGGTCATCTATTGCTTGGATTTTCCCAACTAAAAAAGTATAATCTGTTTGCATGTAAAAAATGACAACTAAGAAACCCCCAAAATATGAAACAGCATTCCATAATACATTTGATAAATCTTGGTTTTTAGGAAAATGGGCATTTAGGCATTTAGCGGTTAAGTATTTTGCAACATTTGTGGGAAAATAGTAAAACATGAAGTTGTGAAAAGACTACTTTGAGTAATAATTTGAAGGGGTTTTTATTATTAGTTAAAGATCAATAGGGATGTTTCATCATTTCTTTGACAAACCATGTACTTCGGTTAGACGAGATAAAAATTTTGGGCAACAAACAAAGCACCTCAGGCCATGTGTAGGGTACGGTAGAGAATCTGTGATGCTGTGGGCCTGGTTCTCTTCCAAACAAGCAGAGAATTTTGTCAGATTTCATTGCATTATGGATTCTTTAGGACATCAGGACATTTTAAAGAACAAAAAATCAACTGGAGTCTAGAGAGAAACTGTAAATGGGTCATTCAGCTGGATAATGGTGCAAAACATATAGCCAGTGCAGTATAGAACACTTAAACACTATGCAGGAAAAACTAAAACAATACACTTCCACTCAAACTGCTTAAAGTGACTTGCATACCATGATGGATTATCACCGATTTAATGGAAAATGCATTGAAAGGCATTCCTTAATGTTCTGCGTGTGTTTTGTCTTCTTGTCTCACCTCAGTGCCAGAACCAGGGAGAAAGGTTTTGATGTTGATGGTTCTTCCTGGAGCTGGAAACTGGGCTTCCATAATGGCTCTCATAAATGGCTGGACCAGTGCTGGGGAGAGCGCTCGCCGCCTCTCCACTTCATCCAACACCTGCCAAGTACAAACGTACACTAAAGTCCTGCAATGCAGTAACGTTGGTTCTGCAGTAGCATGGCGTTTACCTTGGAGAACAGGTTGAAACAGCCGAGGTGACTAACGATACAATAAACTTCTGGCAGGCGCTGACCTTTTCCACTGGGCTGAAACACAGGAGAAAACTCACTTCCATTTGCTCAAAAACAAACATATTTGTCGCATCTTGAAATGTCAAAGGTCATCAGTAGAACTCTAGACACATTAGGGCTGGACAAAGTGAGCCCACTCCCTTTGGAGATCCATAAACAGGACCATATGCACACTTTCACATGCAGAGTACAGTTCCCAGTCTCGAACACTTCCGCCTCGGCTCTGAGATGAGCCATTTTCCCACAGGCACGTCCACCATTTTGGCATGTTTATTTACTCAGCCGACATTTGGTATTCAGCCACTTCCTGCTCAGTGACGTCACTTTTATTTACCCCGCTCTTGGATATTTACCAGTAAGCGGCGGCAGTATCCGAACCGCCTGCTGCCGTCCTCGCCGGTCAAAACAAAGGAGAACATCTCACTGTGATATTGAAAATAAAAGCATAATCATGATTATGCTTATTGCATTAACTTTGATCTACATTCCAGTTTTGTAAGGCAATAAGAGTTGTGTAACATTGTAGGGTTTTCACCTTGGGTACATCTCCACAGGCTCCCAGTTTTTTGCGTCGGGGAAACAGAACTGAGGTATGATCTTCAGCTGATCCTCTGTCTCCCTCAGAAACTTGAAGCTTCGCTCCAACTGCAACATATATGAAAACAATTGAGTGGATTTTCTCTATTTTTAAAAATAAATTTCTTCCTAACCCTACGGAATAGTAGGGTCCAGTTAGATAATCCAATTCTGTCTTGACCCCTGGATTAACATGAACAAATAAATGCCATGGCTGACATTTTTTGTTTTTGTTTTTTTTTTTCTTCAAACTAGACGACTTTAGTGCTTCTCTGCTGACCTTAAGGGGGAACTGCTGTGTGACTTCTGGCGTATAGTGGTCGCCGACCTTTGACTTCTGCAGTGAAACAACGAGGAAGTACTCAAACAGCTTGCGTTGGTGGCGCTCCTGATCCAGAGAGCAGTTTCTGGTGGTGGAGTCGTTGTAGTGGACCTGCGTCTTTCTCGACTGCCTCAGGAGAGATCGAACTGGAACAGGACACAAAGATAAGATCGATTTAAAGATGGCGGCATAAAATAAGACATGGATGGCCTTGTGGAAGTATTCATAACTCTTGAGCTAAGAATGCTTTTGTGATGTACTGCAAAAATCACACCTTACCTTTTAATCTATCTTCAACTTCACTCTCAGAGTCGCTGTTCTCATCAGTTACTGTGAACGGAAGCCAAACAATCCACATTGTTGTCCCAAATAGAAAAAGAACTCAACTGTAATTTTTCAGAGCAAAATAAACACTAAAACCTCTTCCAGAAATGGTTTCGGAGTAGAGATACATCCTTCGCAGCTGTTTTTTTCTGCTCCGACCCTCAAATATGCTGTTGATTCTCAGCACAACCTATTGAGGAGGGAAAAGGGTTGAGTTAGTGTTAAGAAATACAGTTTTCTAAAAGTATTTATCCTGTGATTTGTAGTGCAGACTGTTGGTATCCTGCGGCAGGTGCGGCTGTAGGGATCCCCTGGGATCCAGGCGCCGTGTTCAGGCCCAGGCGGGGTGGAGGGCGGGCTGAGCTGGGGCGGAGATGAAACGCCTCCGCTGTTGATGCTGTGGGCCGACTGGTTGGCTCTCTTCAGATCCAGTAGCTTGAAGCTTCTGCCTGAGTTCTGTCTGAAGAAACCAGGCCTGGATGCCTAATGACAAAAAAAAACAACGTTACAATAACCTCTTTTAAGTTGCTGCTGCCTCGTGCTTTTTCTGTTTGTGAACCTTTGTTGTATCGGCACCAGGAGATGAGGGGACAGACTGCTGCGAACATTGACTTTCCAACTCTATGTCTTCATATGGGTTCTCATTGGATGAGTCTGCAGAGGCAAACATATGGTTATATAATATTTTTTAGAATATTATATTCTCATGGCCCCCAAAACCGAGTTATGCCCATAAATGCTTCTAGAAAATAGAGAAAGTGAAAATGTTCAATCACAAAAACATGTTATAATGCTACACCAAAAGCAAAAATGGGGAAAAAATAAAAAGAAGCAGTTGTCTGACCCAAGATGTCTTCATAGTGATGTTCCTGAGACATGGGGCAGGTGAAAACTGGGCTGGGTGACCTTGTACGGTCTTCAAAGTCAAATGGTTTCCTGTCAAAGTTGGCACAAAAGTACAAATTATTTAGATAAATGCAGTGGATTTTGTGTAATACTTTGTTTGATATAATCTTCCCAGAGGCGTCACTGATTTGGTTTCAGACCATTCGTACCTGTTGTTAAGGTACCTGTCTGCCCTAAGTTTCCCATAGTAACCACAGGGGGGCTTTGAGGATGCTTTAGAGGAAATGGATGGCAGTGGAGGGAGGTTCCTCTTCCCTCTCCCCTCCTTCAGACTCGTTCCCATGGAGGCAGTCGCTGGATGTTGAAAGGTACGCTTGGGTTTGGGCACTGGATTGATGGGCAGAGCACCCGGCTCCATGTACACTTTCTCCTGATCCTCCCTCCCTTCTCTATCCCACAAAGATCTACTCTCAACTGAATCATTAAGTTCTTTCTTTTTCACCTCAACTTTTGTGTCCTTATCCGGTGGGCTGAAGTAGTTTCCAAGCTCTGTGGGGGCTTTGCCATGGTTCTCCCCCAAAGTCTCTAGTTTCTTGAAAAGAGTAAACACCGCTCTCGTCTCCTCACTGGTTTGTTCTGATGATTTCTTTTCACTGCTCTTTTTTAGCATCCCAACTTGCTGCTTCTCAGTCGCTGGTGGAGAACAAGGCCTTGAATCATCACTAAGAGTGTCTTTGTGACCTGCGTTTCTCTTGTCAGCTATTGCTGTGTTGTCACTGGACCCAGAGCTTGGATTGATCACTTGGGGCTGATTCCCAGGTACACGAGGTGAACAAGGAGTTGAATCATCTCGAGGAGCTTCTTTGTGACCTGTGTATCTCTTTGAGGCAGTCTTTTCCCTGCTTTCACTAGACCTACTGCCACTATTAGCCACTCGAGGTTGTTTTGGCGGTTCATCAGAGGAACAAGGTCTTGAATCGCTATGCGTTACTACATTTTCTTTCCCAAGGTCCTTCTCCTTACTGGCTACTGTCCTGGTACTTTCAGTCCTTTGCTTATCCACAGTTTTGTTGCTGCCATTTGTCAAGGAGTCGGTTCCTTTAATGCTGGCACACTTGCTCAAGCTACTTGAAGTTAAATGTGAAAGAGTGGATTCTTTGTTCTCCCAAAGAGAAATCTTGTCCTTGATGTTTCCCCCATCAGATCTTGGAAGTTTGGTTCTGATGGTGGTGCTGTCGCTGGGGTAGAGGTCACAAACTGGTCTCCTGAAATCCATCTTTGATGACTCCTCCCTCTGGTTCCACAGATTGTCTAAAGGGGCAAGAGGTTGTTTTTTTGTCTCTTTTACTATTTGGCCAATGACCTCGATTTCCACTGTCACACTTCTCCCTTGAAGAAAGCCCAACTTTTGCCTAAACAAAGAATAAAAGCACACTTTTAGCTTTCGATTCATAATGAATTGGTCAGTCTTATATTGTGCCAGAAATAAAACGAATGTAGACTTCTAACTTCTAAAAAAAAACAAAACCACTTCTCATGCGGTCAGTGGGGCGACCAGTCATAGGGTGCTCAATTTTCATGGTGACAGTGGGAAAACTGAGCCTGAGAGTAAATGCCAGAGGGGAAGCTCATGATCATCTTCTTCTCATCATCTTTGCAAAATAAACACATTCTTGGACTGGGGCCAAATTTTGCTGGACTGTTAAGTTTTAATAAATAAGCTAGAGGAAATGGGAAGCCTCAAGTCTAAGGACCTTCTATGGATGGGAGTATTAAAGGCCAGCTGGATGCTTTTCCTCATTCTCAGGCTTGGAAAGGGAAATGTTTTGCATCTTTGAAATTCATACAGGCTTCACTATTTTGTATTGCCCTGGAAACATGACCTCCTTATGTGCAAAATACTCAGAAACCTCATATTTTTGGCATGTTTTTATCTATTCTTTTAGAAGAATACCTAAACAATTTCATATTTGTTCGTAGCTTTCTCAGTTTTCCCAAGATCTTTACCAGCATTATTTTTATAAAGTGACTGAGTCAGAAAAGATTTTACACTTTTTCCCTCATATCACCTCATATTCTCACCACGGTGATTCTATTTAAGCTCATATACTGAAACTGATATCAACATCCCTCACATGGAGTAATATTTATATGAACAAACCTCTCTTTAGACTTTTTTTAGTCTATGAAAGTAATTGTCTTCATTTATGCCCTAATTTATTAATCTCACTTGGGAAAACAGGTTTCAGGTAAGGTGTACCTTTATGCAGATGACTCTATATTTAAAGGTCACTATGGTGATTATTCGTAAACATGCTGCTTCCTCCACATTTTGCTGAGGCAAAATGTGGAGAATAGCTCTTCACTATTGAAAAACTATTGTGTTCTTCAATAGTGAGAACACAATGTTACAGTCAACACTTTGCTATATAATTTGCTGCCCTCCACAATGCCTTTTGATTACCACGATTTTTCTGAATCTTGGTCATAAAATGACTCTCAAAGCACATTTTATTGTTTTGTTTTTCCAGGAAAGCTTGAAGTCATTTTAAAAACTACAATATTAGTTTCTCTGTGATTGTGGTTTGAGTTATGAAGTTTTTCGGCTGGTTTTAGTTGCTATGTTAGAGAAGGAACAGGACATTTTGCAAACTGGAGTCCAGATTTCTGAAGATTTTCAACTGGGGCGACAGTGGAGCAGAGGGTTTGACCTGTAGCCAGTGGGTTGCTGGTTCAACTCCCCACTGGTGAAATCTTTTACGTGCAATAGAGGTTAAAACAATAATCTGGGCCTTCGAACAAACCTGTCGACAGCTGTGTTGATTCTCTCAGCAGCCTCCATGATCACTGGACACCTGCAATAGTCAGAGTCAATTGTTTTGGATAGGCTACAATAACATATTGCTCCCAAAATTAAATTTCACAGCATTCCTCAATCAAAAGAAGCTGGCCAAATTCAACGAAAACACCACTGAATGCCATGCTCAGAAATCAATTCCTCCGTCACTTAGTCATTGCACAGGTCAAAAGCTAACCTCCTGTGAGGACAAACATGCTCATCATACTTTCACATGTCTCTAGGGCCAACAATTTTAAGTTCAGTGTCCTCCAAGATAGCACTTGGTAATTTCCCAGAACTGTGACTACAGTTTACAGTCACTGTGACGGTGTACATGAGCGGAGGACAGCATGCATCTTCAGAGAAGACGTAGAGAAGAAACACAGATACATATTGGCATTTTAAAGCAAAAGAGGATCAAGATCACCCAAAGTGACATCATTGATTTTTACCAGAAGAGTAAAAAGTAGAAACAAACCCCACAACCTTCTGCTTTGATCCCTTCTCAAGCATTTAAAAAAAAAAAGCAACTTGTGCAACAAACATGACAAATACTGACAGTGGAAATACCTTGCAAATAAACTAGTAACAATGATGGAGGTGAGAAATAACAAAATAATTTCTCACCTCCATCCATTCGATAAAACTGTGGCTGGCTGCATTTGCTGCTCCTAAATCAGTATCCATCGGTACAGCGTCCAGACTCCAGCAGCGCTCCATATGTAAAGACAGTCTAACAGGCTTCCCAACTTCACTCAGATCTTGAGCAGATGGTAAAAAGTTTCTTTCTCCAACTAACAACCCCCCACACACACACACCGACTCTCTTCCAATCTGCAGCTTTCATTCACCCTCACTCTCCCGCAACTTTGGATGCAACTTCCTGCTTCTCTCCCCTCTTTGATTTGCTGCATGCCCCTCTCACAGCTGAACAAGCAGAATGAATGGCTGTGTCCTGATGCTCCCTGAAACGATTCAGAAGCCACATTTTTAACCCGTGGCTGCAGGAGAATTTGTTCCATGGGACATGCATCATCACATTAAATCACCTCCCTACTGGATTTGAAGTTTTTTGGAATTTCTGTCCCAGCTGTTCCTGCACTATGGTTGCTTACACAGCTGCAGCAGATCAGCCCCTCTCCACTGATCTGTCGTTTAACATACAGGATCCGTTTTTGTGTTAATATTTTTGGTCATTCCTTGTTTTGTTTTGTTTTTTTCTTTCTTTGATTTGTCTTACTCTTTACGTTTGTGATCGCTCTTGTTTTTTGCGTAGTTGTTTTCAGCCCCCTTTATTCTCGTACTCTTACATCACCTACTTCATCCACCTTTGTGTAATTTAATCTCAGTATAAATCCATATGTTCTGTGAAGGCTTCAGAGATTTATTGGAGAAAATTAGTGAACAAAGACCAAGGAACAGAGCAAACGGGTCAGGGAGAACGTTGTGGGGCTTCAGTTGTTTTCATAACCAAGAATGATTAATTTGTATTTCCAGATGTGCAAAGCTGATCAGATACTCCAAAAGACTTACCAAAAGGTGGTTCTAGAATCTGCTGGGGGCGAAACACGTGTACGCCACACTTTTTAGATTTTTCGTGAAGAATTTCCAGTACATTATCCTTTGATTTCCATTTTACATCTTCTTTGCATTAGTCTAGAATATAAAATGTCTTAAAAAGCCTTGAAGTTTGTTGTAATGTGACAAAAAAGTTGAAGGAGTGAATAGTTTTTTGCTTGACACTGTTAATATTATGCTAGATTTGGAAACATAAAATACTTCCACAACTAATAGAGTAAAAATGTGGTTCAATAACTAAATAACTAGTTTTTGAGCGCCAACAGCAGTCGTTTCAGGAGGAACAGCAACATGGTCCCTCTGGCTATGGCAAGCCATTTATGTAACAATTCACAATTTTAAGTCAGCCTCCTTGAATCAAATTTTTTTTTTA